>APFE031170102.1:69524-105321 GCA_000404065.3 Pinus taeda
AAAAAAAAAAAAAAAAAAAAAAACACAAGTAAAACGTTGAAACGTGAGTCGTATGGCCCTGAAACGCGTTTCAGGCCGTACTGGCCACGTTTTAGTTTCGTGAAACATGGCAGTACGGCTTGAAACGCGTTTCAGGGCCGTACCAAACGTGTTTCAGCGTTTCATACCCGTTTCCGTACGGAAACGCCCCTTTGCCCTACATTTCCTACAACATAGATTGTTTCCATTATAGATCCTTATGATGCTTTAAGGAAGCTAAAGGACTTGTATGACTCACACTCGGAACTAGAACTACTACAATTGCTGGTCAAGCTCTCAAACCTATAGTTGAAGAATGATGATCCCATGCCCTTAACTTCTAAGATCAAATCCATCAGATAAGCAGATGATAGCTCAGAGCTGCCTAATCTATTTATATAAATTCGTATGCACAACTCCTAAGACTAGAGTGATCACTTTTCAAAGGAAGACTCCAGCATTCAAGAAAGAATGATAAACATCAATGTTGGAGTGTGCTATAAATAAAATTACATCAATGTTGACTTTTCCATTCAGTGATTAATCCCAGATCCAAGGATGATAGAAAAAGAGACAGTTCTAGAGATGAATATGAAATTAAGGACTTAGAAGTAATAATTAATGGTTATAAATACATATCTCAATTCAATGTTACAACTCTATTTATAAAAGAGTCCAACAAAATTCTCAGTTCAACCTGGCTAGAAACATTGGGTACCTTATCTTAAACATGGAGAAAAAGTTTTTGACATTCTACCATAAGAAGAAGGAAATAATATTGCAAGACATTACGATGAAGCCATTCTTAGAAGCACCCACGTCAGAAGACTATAAAGGTATCTCAAAAACAGGATGAAATTTATCTCCTTAATAAAATGATGAAATTTATCTCCTTAAGAATCATGGTCAAAGCCTCATTGCACAAATTAAGAAGCTAAAGGGTCACAAGAAGTCGCAACAAGAAATGCTAAAGCAACTTACCAGCACAGAATCACTGATTGATAAAGGAACAATCATTGACCCCATTGAAATAAAGAAGTCATAAGATAGTACAAATGAGAGAAATTCCCACTGCACTTGAGAATAGATATTCAATGATCAACAAAGCAGTGAGTAGTGGAGATTAGTTTATCTGAGAAATGCCTATTAATAAGATAAATCAAACAGGATATAAATAAACAATATCAAGTTCTCTACTTTTATTTTAATCGAATGACCCTAAACAGGGCATGAGTGATGATACAAAAACTGAAACAAATGAAGGTAATAAAACCCAAAATGCATGGTTCAATTCTTTATTAAATTGTAATGAGTTTGTTGAAAGGTTCAAAAAGACACCAATCAGTTTATCGAAAGCAGTTATGCTATAATTTAACCTGAGAAATGCATGTTAGTAAGAGAAATCAAATAGGACGTAAAGAAAAATATCAAATTTATGTTCTCTACTTTTATTTTAATTGAATGACCCTAAACATGGCATGAGTAATGATTAAAAAATTGAACAAATAAAGGTAATAAAACCCAAAATGCATGGTTCTGGGTGAAAAGTAAATAAAAATAAGGTCACTCACTTGCAATATCAAGTTGGTCAAAGGATATCCCAATAGCATTCAGGCTACTCTGGTCGAGATGTCCTGAAACATTAAATCTTCTAAAAATTGAAGACTCATCCATGAGAACATGATTGCTTCCAAAAGCTTCCAAAAGAGACTGAGCATCAGAGGTATCCGCTTTATTGTGAACGGTGTAATACAGAGGAATACTTTGACCAATGTTTCGATCAAACAAGTCAAGAGCTCTAGGGCCAGACGTCCCAATTGCCAATTGCATAATGAGGACAACCAAAGTCATCACCTGAGAGATAAATAAAATCAGATTCCTTCGCATTACCAAAACTATATCAGTGGCACTTATGATAAAAATAAATGCTTAGGTCATGGCCATGCAATATGCATATAAAAGAACTCACCACCAAAAGACAATAAAGAAGAATAACAATTGAAGAAGGGACAGACAATCACTGCAAGTATAAAACTCTGAAACAATAAGAAAACTAGCTGCAGCATAGCAAATATTGAATCCCTGGTAAACAGAGATAGAGACAATCAGAAATAACTTACTGCTGGAAGTCCAAGAGTTGTAAGAGTTGATCCAATATTCCGCCTGCAAAATGCATGAATCAAGGCATATTAAAAAGCAATGTTACATTTGTCGTTATCAGCAATTTATCTGTTACAATTCATGAACAAAGTTTGTACACACACAAGTTAAATACTTCAAGAATCAAAACACTTGGAATATGAAGACATCCATTGAGGCTAGAAATATATATAGAATAGTATATAAAAGAATTCATATGATATATTGTGGCTACAAATGAGGCCCACTTATATACCTAGGTAGGTGCCCCTTCATGAATGATCATGTCCTTAAAGACGTGCCTCTTCAACAACTAACTATTATTTAATTAATTATTATTATGATTATATTATTTATATTACTTTTATTATTTTTATATCTTTTATTCATAACATTGCCTTTCCCTTTCGAGAAGCTTTGTCCTCAAAGCCTATTGTTGGCAATGCTCGATATCCTTAATGTCTCTTCATGTCTTTGCATCTCTGAATTCTCAAATTGGCATCTTCAATGATACAAAATGATATTAACTTCTAAGCGTGGTAAAAAATTGTCTTACTATGAAATGATCTAACCATCCCAAATTATTCTTTTGTGGAATCTTGCGATTATGAAAACTTGTGATGAATTGTTATCATAAGACTAGACTATGGCAACATCGAAGTTCTTGGGAACGTAAGTTACTTGTTTCTGGTTTGAGTGATAAGGATATGCAGACTAGTTGAGATGCCTGCTTTTATGATTTGGGTGTTGATAAGGAGTTCTTGTGATCTAATTTCTCTTAACTTGTTTTTGGCGATTTACTGGTTTATTGCAAGTATCTGATTTCCTTTAGATACAGAAGTCATTTGGTTAATTGTTGGATCTTCATTTGAAATTCCTGTCATTTGAACTGCAACATCTAAATACTTCTTCACTTCAATTGAATTGGGATCTTCTTGAGTTGTGATATTGACAGGATCGATGTTCGTTCCTTTTTCTTCAACTTGGACTTTTACGTCCGAAGACTTCAATGTTTTTTTCATAATAAGTTCTTCTACTTTGCTTTCCAACGATTTCCTATCATTTTTAAGTTGCTTAATTTGATTGAGCAGACTTTGATTATGATTTTTGAGACATAAGAGTTCTTCATTTTCTAAGCAACTTTATTATGACATTCAAGCTTTGCATCTTTTAAACACTTGACTTCTTCTAATAACCTTTGATTAAGGTTCTTTAATCGTAAATTTTCCTCTTCTTGTTTTGATAGCTGCTTCTTGAGTTCTTTCTTTGTGACCTTAGCCTTCTTAACATGTGCAAGTAATTTTTCGCTATGATCTCTGAGATGAGAAATTTCTTTGTCCTTTTCTATTAATTCCTTGTTTTGTTGAAGTTTGGCCATTTTGTCTTCTAAATTTTTAATATGTGAATTCTCTTGATCTTCCAATTGCAATTTCTCGGTACACTAGATTACATTGTCTTGTAGGAGTGGTGTTGGGTGTTCAACTTGCAAGTTGGATTCTATTTTCTTCAAGCCTTTATTAAAATTTGCATGTTGTCACTCAAGTGTCGCCATTAACTATTATATCCCTTCACAAAATTACATATCTCCTTCTAATGATTGTTTTTGTGTACACTTTGATATTCAACTAAAATAAAAGTTTTGTGACATTTCTCGCAGATGACATTTTGATTTCTAAATGACCCTTGACAATTAGAATATCCTTCTAAACAAAAATGACATTTTGAAACGAATCCAGAGTTCCTTACGGAATGTATCTTTTTCCTTTTTCTTGCCTCCTTTTTAACTCTTTAATTTCAAAAATTCTTCTATACCTTTGTTTTACTTTCGTTTTCGTCCCTTTTTTATTATTATAATATTCTTTTAGTATCTCTTAACTTTTATCCCTTTGTTTATAACTCCTTTTCTTCTTTACTTTTATATTACTTCAATTATCCTTTTTTTTCTTTATATATGTTTTTCTCCTTTACTTTTATATATGTTTGACACCTATGGTACTTTAAACTAGGTATTATACTTCTTTTCCTTTACTTGTATAGAAAAGATTGTTAACGTTTCTTCTAGTTCGTTTTATGAAATATGATCCACTTTAAAATATAATATTTTTTAAAACTCTCTAAATAAGTCAACCTTGCTTTAATTTTCCAATTTAAACCCTTTTTTCAAAAATTTGAAAGTGGAGAGTTGTCACTGTACAGATGGTCACATTGTAATGCCAAATTAGAGGGGTACAAATAGACCATTCTAATTTCAAATTGACAGCGCAAATGAATGACGTTTTTTTTATCAAACGACGGAAATGATACAGTGAATATGACAGTTGTACGATAATGTAGCCATGAATGACAATTGTGTGAGGCGATTCAAATGGCAGCAGGACAACGATACAATAGTGTGGAAGGGATTACAAGGGCGATGGTGGCGGCGATTTGCGTGTTGCGACGAGGTCTGCGTGGCAACGTGTTGTGGTGTGCGGCTGTCAAACAACATTATAGGTACATTGACCTTTCTTTTTTAAATATATATAATTTCTATGTATAATTTTTTTTTACCCATTTTTTATTTCTTTTCTTTTTTCTATAATATATTTGAATTTTTTTCTAACTCTTTTTTTTTATAACTTTTATTGATATAAATATTTGTTTCTATTTTATATATATATATATATATATATATATATATAGAATGGCCAAATGCCTAATGGCAAAATGGAGAACCTACCAAAACTTGTGTAGCAAAACGCTTGAATCGTGGCCACAATGAAGTTGATGAACGGTTGATGGCCAAACACTGGATCAGACTAGCTCTGTGCAGCGGTTGAGCAGCCAGAGGATTGAACCACTCTGATAGCAAATGTTAGGAACAAACTTCGTACATACACGAGTTAAATACTCCAAAACACATGGAATATGAAGACATCCATTGAGGATAGAAATCTATATAGAATAGTATATAAAAGAATTCATATGAGATGTTGTGGTTACAAATGAGGGCCTGCTTATATACCTAGGTAGGTGCCCCTTCATGAATGGCCATGTCCTTAGAGACATGCCCCTTCATGAATGGCCATGTCCTTAGAGACATGCCCCTTCAACAACTTATTATTATTATTATTATTATTATTTATTCATAACATTATCATCCTTAAAAATTTTAATTATTGGCAATATCGAGAAAATTATTGGAAATTATCAAGAAACTTAAAAAAAAAACATTTTTTTTATTTTTTTAAACTTCTAAAGCAGCGTCAACATCAAACAAACACATTGTCACATGAATATGGAGATAAAATTACTATATAAGATGTCAAGTGTACATCACACATTGACACTGAAATATGATATCTATCCTAACTCTCCTGAGTCACAAGTCTTAGTAAGATAAAAGAAAATATGTATCTCATGAGACATCTAGATACTACAAGCCTACAAGGCTAATCATGATGCACTAAAATATCAAGTTTCAATGATTGCCTCTACCCTTTTTACAGGCAATGGTCATCGGTGTCATTCTTCTTCTAGAAGCAGTAGTTGGATGTTCTAAGCCTAAACCTAAAGTGGAATGTGGAACTCTTGGGGAAAATGTGCAAGATGAAGTGGGATGTCTTCTGCCTCTTCCACTAGTTGATAGTTTATGTGGAGGTGGTCATGGTAGCATTGGTTGTGGTACACTCTCAATATCCACCCCCTGCTCCAAATCTATCTCTCCTACAATTGGAGCATCCTCCTACTCCTCCTCATCCACATCCTCTTGCTCCAACCATTCAAGTGCCTCCTCCATGATAAGCTTCTCAGTCTCCACCCTCCATCAGGTACTTTTTTTATTTTATTGATCCATAACTTGAGATTGTAATACACATATACTATGTCATTGAAGTGGTGGGCATCTAACCTACATGAGGAGCCTTTTGTGATTAATCATTAGAGGAATAAAGATGATGTCCCATGGGCATATGCCATAAATTAAATAAATGAACTTATAAAAAAAGTAAATTGAAAATTGAAATTGTATAACATGTTGCACTTCTTGGAGTGTATATCTTAAAAAAAATTCCAATTGTGCTAACACTCTGAAGAGCTGCAAGTTTGACTTAGCCCTTGAATGGCAAGTTTTTGCATTTGTGAGACTCTTCTACATAGTCTTCCCACCATTGCCGCCTACATCCACACCTAAGGTTAGTGTGGAGAAAATCCCTAACTCCACTTAGTGTGGCCTTGGGACAACCTGTGAGTTGGGATTGTCACTCAATTACCAACTCCTCTATCTAGGCTCTCTCCTAGTAGAAGCCAAGGGGGTTAGACCCTCAGGGAAATCTAAGGCTTGGTTAGTGATACACTAAACAAGTTTTAGGAGATAAATGATAAATTAGACAAGAGATACATCAACCATCAAATTACAAATTTACAATAAACCAATTCAAACATGTAAATACTTCAACAAGTAAATAAGATCACCATGAGCATATAGAGATAACCATTCATGAACAAATATATAAAGCAATGATACCAATACGAAGGATACTTTGTAAGAAATAAAATGATCAGACTAGTGCTAAATATTGAAATTTATAAATTAAATACTCAAGGAAAGAAATGGTACTTGTAAAGTAAGAACATGCAAGAGATAGCAAGTAAAAGACTTGATACACAACTGTACTTGAAAATAAGTTTTGGTCACGTGAAATACACTTGAAAGTAAATTGCATCAATGAAATAAGAGATACTTCAAGATAAGCAAATAAGCTTCAATGGAAAATACTTGAAGTACAAGGATGTAAATGCTTGAAAGTAAAACTTGCAAGTGTCAAATGTTACTTGAAGATAAATGATGCTTGAAAATAAAACGTGATCAACTATGGCAAAGATAACTTCAAGATTGCATAAACATAAGAGATGTTGCAATGATGTAATATGTGATGCAAAGTGCTCTTGGTTTATTTTATTAGACCTATTCTAAGGTGAAAGTTCCTCTCTAGACCTTCACCCTTGTAAGGATAGGGATGGTTGCAAGGAGCCTCAAGTCGAAAAGCTTAGCTTTATTAATGAGTATCCACCTAGTCTACCAAGTCAACCCATGTGCCAACACTCCAATACTAGACAAGTCATGCCTAAACTGCCAAGTCACGTGTTTACCTTTCTCCAACTTGTGTAAATGAATATTGAGGAAGGTGTCCTATTCTCTATACAATCCATTGTTGATAACATCAACGATATTTCATGAAATATCATAATATTCGTGATTTTTTTAGGGCAACAATATATCGCCCAGTAAATATTGTGATAGTTTCAACTTTGAAAATATCACAATATTTACAAATATCGGCGAAATTTGGGCTAAATTTGCACGACAATGGAAAATATCGTCAGGCATGTGGGGCCACAACTACAAAAGCGAATTTTTTGGTTTTAATTGGTCATTTTGCTCTGTTGGTCTTGGAGAAGGGGAAGAGCTTTGTGGTGGTTTTCAAGGAGAGAATGACGATCAAACTGTTGTTTTTCCATGGTACTTGAATCTAGGTTAGGGTTTTAGAATAACTAACACTAGCAATCCAAATACCACAACAAACTACTTTGCATAATGGAACAAAATACAACAGTAAATCTACTAGTGCACAAAATATACACAGCGTTTTACAATTTCCAATAACCCAACTTCATTATATTAGCAAACTGTACTACAACTATCTAGGCCTCCCACACTAGGGATAATGGCCCTCATACATCCACTCATACAAGGAAATACAAGAACAAGATACATTGATCATGTAGATGATGTAGATCTCCTCACAGCTGCCTTGATTGTACCCTGAACACAACTATGGAGCAACAATGCTCAGTATTAGATAAAAACATATATATTATATAATATATATATATATAATATAATATATATAGAATGATTTATGTCCTTTTACAAAGAGGGCCCTGGCTTAAATAAGCCCTTGGGCACCTTTTTGAGAAGGGGCATGATCTTTGATCGTGCCCCAATTACATGATTACCCTAATTACATATTTCTTTACGTTCTACATAACATTACCTTCCTCTCGAAAGAATGATTTGTCCTCAAAGCATAGTTAACAAAGGGTGTTGTTGACGGAATGCTTCTGTCTCCCAAGAGGCTTCTTCTTCTGGTAGATTCTTCCACTTGATAAGGTATTCTTTAATTACTCGTGAACATAACTTCTTTTCCTTGGTAGTGATGATTGCCTCTAGTTCTAGAATGAGCTTGCCTTCATCATCTAACATTGGCATGGTAGATTGTGTTGATTGGTGTTTTCCGAATGCTTTTTTAAGACAAGATACATGAAAAACGTTTTGAACTTGACTATTATCAGGAAGGCTTAAGTTATATGCTACTTGGCTGATCTTTTTATTGATCTGGTACGGTCCATAGAATTTCAGTGTTAGCTTGTTTTTACTCTTCTGCTTTAAAGATAATTGTTTGTAAGGTTGAAGCTTAACAAATACCCACTCTCCAACTTCAAATTCTCTTTCTAGTCTATGTTGCTCGGCCTGTTGTTTCATGTGATTCCTTGCAATACTTGGATTTTCTTTCAATGCTTGAAGAATTTTCTGGGTCTCTTCCAACTGGCCTTTAACTGCTGGAACTCTAGTTTTGGTGAAAGCCAAGCCTTTCCATTTAGGAGGTTCATAGTCATACAAAGCTTGAAATGGGATCATTTTTGTGGAGGTATGATACGTTGAATTGTACCAATAGTCAGCGATGTGTAACCATTGAGCCCATTTATTTTGTTTGTCTGTTGCATAACAACAAAGGTAAGCTTCTAAGCACTTATTGACAATTTTTGTTTGACCATCTGTTTGACGGTGATATGCAGAACTCATGTTGAGGTATGTTCCCATATGCTTGAAAAGCTCCTTCCAAAAATTCCCTTTAAACTTGGCATCTCTATCAGTAACAATGACTTTAGGAAATCCATGTTATTTGTAGACATTCTTGCAAAATATCTCGGCGATCTCTTTTGCTCAATTTAATTTCTTCATTCCTATGAAGTGTGCATACTTTGTGAGTATGTCCACTACTACAAGAATTTTATCTTTTCCGTCTAACATGGGTAATCCTTCAATAAAATCCATTGATATTTCTTCCCATTTTTTATTAGGAATATTCAAGGGATGGAGTAGGCCAAGGGTCTTAACGCGTTCACATTTATTCCTTTGGCATTGATCACATTCTGCGACATACTTTTGAATGCCATTACTCATTCCTTTCCAGAAAAAAGACTATCGTGCATTACAGTAGGTTTTAAAGACCCTACATGTCCTACTGAAAACGAGTCATGGGATTCCTTGAGGATCTTGGACTTAACTTTAGAGTTAGGGCTTAGGTAAATTCTCCCATTATACCACAGAATATCGTTCTTCCATCCGAATTTTGGATTTTTAGTAGGATTATTGATTATAGCAAATGTGTTGATTTGTAGTAGCATCGAATGTGCTCCAGCCACAAAATTTAGTGAAGAGATTGGGGCACATGAGATCTCCAATACCTAAAAAGGGTTTGGGCAGATTCTAAACAGTTTAGGAGATAATAAAATAATTAATATTTTTAATGGAGTCCCTAAATTTAAACTTAGAGAAATTAAAATATTAATGTGGATTAATATAAAACTGCGTTAGAATGGTCCAAAAGACATGGATCAAGCCAGATCTAATCTTAGCTGTCGATTAGGGACTTAATCTCGGTCATTGATATGTCAATGAGAAAAGTATAGGAGGAGGCTTGAGGGTCACTTGGAGGGTACACCAGATGATCAGTCATTATATTCTCTAGAGCGGGGTTTGCTAAGAGAGATAGAATCAGTGTTCGAAGTTGCAGCTGAAGGGCAGTGAGTACAGAGAAACAAAGAGGCAGAATAGTGCCGACAGATCAGCGCAAGAGCTAGAGAGAGTGACACAGAACCAGCAAGGGCTCACACAGGGCCACACAGAGGCAGTGAAGATTTGCACAGCGCTTTAGAGAGGCCAGTGTTACTGACACAGAGGGCCAGAAGGCTGACGCGGGGCCTCCTGAGGCTGACGCGGGCCCATTCAGGGTGACGCAGGGCCAACGCTGGGCAGAGAGAGGCTGACACAGTCCAGAAAGGCAGACGCTAGGGTTTCTAGGGCAGATTGGAGCTAAGGAGCTGCCGGAGGGTTTATTCGGGGTTTCAGTCAGGACATTTGTCTCAGACTAAGAAGTACTACTGCCAAGGGCATTTTTTGTTGGGTAGGCCAGATTTGGCACCCAAATTGTACTCTGAAATTTCTTAATAAGAAAACCCTCAGATAACTGCAACGGTTTTCCCGCATTGGGTTTTTCCAGGGACATTGGTCCAAAAATAATGGTGTCACTTTGTGCGCTTGTTTCTGTTTCCTTCAGTTGATGATCTGTAATATGTTGAACATGCACTAGTGTTTATTTTCAGTATTTACATTGTAAATAAATTGTTAAGTAACGGAACAAGTAGGTAGGAATAAATCAATAAAGTGCATGGAGGGTTTGTAACATGTCAAACTTAGAAATTCCAACATTGTATCAAAGCGTGGTTCCAGATCACAGGAGAACTGGGAACATCAGCCAAGCAGAGCAATAGCAGCAAAAAAAGGTTGTCCCGAGAGACAGAAGTTATTCCTAGCAGACCTGCAACAAAGAAAGGGTGACGCAGGGCCTGCGTCATCAAGGGTGAGCCAAGAAGAGGCAGCGCAGAGGCTAAGGGAGGCAAAGGGAGGCTCACGCAGAAGCTAGGAGGGCTGACGCAGTTGGCTGAGGAGGCCAAGTTGCTAGTGTCGGGATTGCGCAAAGCCTAGGAGCTCTCACCTTTAGGTTGTTCAGGTTTAGGAGTCTGTGGGAAAGTTGAGAATGGAGCTGGTGGGATACTGTAGTCAGAACAGTACCTAACATGGCAAGGCCAAGGAGGAGGGAGTTGTTACCGAGGGTTTCTAGCCAAGAAACCCGAATCAATGGTGCAGTTGCGCAGATGATCAGAGTAGGGGGCATCTCGACATCGGCAAAAGGATTTCCAAGAGAGAAATCGAGACTCAGAGGGAATCACACTGAGAGCTTCCAGGAGGGAAGTAGAAGAGCAACATGGCACTACACGAAGTAAGAGACCAGGACAGACTAGATGGAGCCTCAAACTTCGCAGTCTAGAAGGCCAGAATGTTATCCGTACTTGACAGAAATCGTATCAAGCACTTCGCCTTGAGGACAATGGCAATTCCAGTTCACCCAGCTAATAACGACAAGTACGAGGAGGCAATGGCGAGGACCAAGAGCATCATCCTTGACGGGGTCAAGGACCATGTAGTACCACACATTGCCGAGAAGGAAACGGCAAATGAGATGTGGAAGGCCCTAAAGAAATTGTACCATCTTACTTCTGTGCAAAGAAGGATGTTACTAGAAAATTAGATGAGGTCATACCAGATGAAGAAGGGAAAATCGATCGACACTTTCCTTGGTGGACTAAATGAGATTCGAGATCAGTTGACTTCCATAGGGGCCACGCCGGATCAAGTATTAATGATGAGGACAGCCCTGAATGTAGCCTTAGAAGACTGAGAAGTATTTGTCCAGAGTATACTGGGTAGAGGGACCCTTCCACCTTGGCAGGAGATGTGCGCGACTCTTCGCCAACAAGAGATCAGACGGCAGACAAAGGCAGGAAACAGCAGTAAGGGGATTAGATTCAAAAAGGAGGAGGAAGATGTTAACCTAGCATCTAACGGAAAGCAAGAAAAACAAAAGAAGAAGGATCTCTAAAAGATCAAGTGCTTCCACTGTGGGGAGCTGGGTCATTATGTGACCCAGTGTCCAAAGAAGAAGAGTAAGGGAGAGTCTTCCGAGACTAAGGCAGCACCAGCAAGGGTAGAGAAGGAAGTGGAGATAGACGATCACTGTGCCATGAGTGCACACGCACCACTTGAGCGGAAGTGCGGAGACATCGAGTTGTAGTCAGGCGGACTACAGGCGATGAGGGGCAGGATCCTCTAGGTACCTAGCCTCTTGGATTAGACCTTGCTACGGGAACCCCGAAGAGGAGTAGCAAGACTAGCTGATGTGGGTAGAGACATATGCGGATGAAGCGGCAAAGAGAGCTACAATGCAGAATTCCCAGGACAGCGCGAAGCTAACAAACTGCAGTAGTGCGAGAGGCACGGGAGTGTTGCACCAATGCAGGATGGCACAGCGAGGTGTGCAATAGTGCGAGATGCAGGGAGTTGTTGCAGCAGCGCAGAGGTTAGAGAGGGAGCACTTGTCAGCGGCATAGGTAGCTTCAGCATCAATGGGTGTCTCTAGCCCAACAAAGAGGTCATAGATGGGAGATCAGTTACTAACTTCTCAATAAATGAGTTGCAGTGCAGCAGTGGGCAGCACGATGCAGCATGATGAGAGGAGATGCAGTGCAGATGCAACAGTGGTAGTGGCAGAGCCATGGGCAGCAGCATAGATGCAGAGGGAGTTGTCGTATAGATGCAGCAGTGGCAGTGGCAGAACCATGGGCAACAGTACAGGATACAACTGTGCAGAGGATGGTGGGCAGCAAGCCCAACATCAGCACAGGGACCAATGTCGGATGATCAGAGTAATACTCAGTGAGGAGTATTGCTAGAGCACACTCCTTGCTAAGAGAGAGTGTTGATTTGTCGTAGCATCGGATGTGCTCTAGCCACGAAATTTGGGGAAGAGGTTGGGGCACATGAGATCTCCAATACCCAGAAAGGGTTTGGGTAGATTCTAAACAGTTTAGGAGATATTAAAATAATTAATATTTTTAATGGAGTCCTTAAGTCTAAACTTTGGGAAATTAAAATATTAATGTGGATTAATATAAAATTGTGTTAGAATGGTCCAAAATACATGGATCAAGCCAAATCTAATCTTATTCGTCGATTAGGGACTTAATCTCGGCCATTGATATGTCAATGAGAAAAGTATAAGAGGAGGTTTGAGGGTCACTTGGAGGGTACACCAGATGATCAGTCATTCTATTCTCAAGAGCGGAGTTTGCTAAGAGAGATAGAATCAGTGATCGAAGTTGCAACTGATGGGCAATGAGTACAGAGAGACAACGAGGCAAAGATAGTGCCAAGAGATTAGCGCAGGAGCCAGAGAGAGTGATGCAGAACCAGCCAGGGCTCACACAGGGCCATGCAAAGGCAGCCAGGAGCTGCGCAATGCTTCAGAGAGGCCAGCATTGCTGATTCAGAGGGCGAGAAGGTTGACGCAAGGCCTCCTGGGGCTGACGTAGGCCCATTCAGGGTGACGCGGGGCCAGCGCTGGGCAGAGAGAGGCTGAAGCAGTCCAGAAAGGCAGACGTTGGGGTTTCTGGGGCAGATTGGAGTTAAGGAGCTACCGAAAGGTTGATCCAGGGTTTCATCCAAGACATGTGTCTCAGACTGAGAGGTACTACTACCAAGGGCATTCTCTGTTGGGTAGGTTGGATTTAGCACCTAGATTGTACTCTGAAATTTCTTAATAAGAAAACCCTCAGATAGTTGCACTGGTTTTCCCGCATTGGGTTTTTCTGGGGACATTGGTCCAAAAATAATGGTGTCATTTTGTGTGCTTGTTTATGTTTCCTTCAGTTGATGATCTGTAATATGTTGAGCATGCACTAGTGTTTATTTTCAGTATTTAAATTGTAAATAACTTGTTAAGTAACGAAACAAGTATGTAGGAATAAATCAGTAAAGTGCATGGAGGGTTTCTAACGTGTTAGACTTAGAAATTCCAACAAGATGTTTCTGGGTCTTTTGCATATTCACCGCAGATTTTATTAAGCCATTCTGTGATTATAGCTGAAACTGCAAACAAGGATGTTTCTTTATCTTTTCTGGAAAGAGCATCTACCACTACATTGTCCCTTCCCCTTTTATTGAGCCAAGAGGCTCATTTTACAGCCTAGTATGAGGGGATGTGTATGTTTGTCCATCCTTCCGTGCCCCTTTAAAATAAAAACAAAAAATAAAAATTATGTCATAAATAGAAAATAATGTCAGCGATAATTACAAAAAAATGAATTTGTTGTAAAGTAATTAGAAGTAAAAAAAATGTGTGAATCATATGTTTAAATCTTATACTTCCGTCTGTGCCCCTTTAAAATAAAATTAAAAATTAAAAACTATGTTGTAAATAAAAAAACAATGTTGCCTATAATTAAAAAAAATGAATATGTTGTAAAGTAATTAGAAGTAAAAAACATGTGTGAATCAGTTGTTTAAATCTTATACTTTTCAAAAATATTTCAACAAGAGATATAAATAAACTATTTGGAGATCTATGTTAACTAATTTATGTCAATAGTGGCTTCATATATACCTATATATAAAAGAAAAATAAGTTTTTATGGTTAAATATTTTATTCGGTCCTATATATACTCTATTTAGTATTCCAAAATACAATTTTTGGATTCTAAAAAAGTTTGCACGTGAAGAAATTTGATCCTTCTCTGCTCATGTTAGATCCGTACTTAAGATGGATCTATGTTGGTGTAATATCTCCATGTCAAAATAAGCAATTTTTTCAATCCACTTTTGTTGTTCTTCCGAGAGCGTTTTTTGTTGAAGGAGGTACTGGAGACTATTATGGTCTATTCGTATGGAGAACTTACTTCCCAAAATATATTTCCGCCACTTGGCTAGTACACGCATAATAGCAAGCATTTCTTTGTTGTATGTAGACTTAAGACATTCTCTCTTATTGAGCTTCCTACTTTCGAAAGCTATTGGATGACCATCTTGCATCAATACTACTCATATACCAAAACCTAAAGCATCACATTCGATTATAAAATGGTTTTGAAAAATCAGGAATTGCTAATACAGGTGCTTTAGACATAATTTCTTTTAAGTCTTCAAAACACTTTTCTGCTTCCTCATCACAACGAAATGAATTTTTCTTTAGAAAGTTTGTCAGAGGAACAATTACATGGGCATAGCTTTTAATAAACCTTCGATAGTATCTAGTTAACCCTAAGAAACCCCTTAACATGGATATGTTAATTGGTTTGGGCCACTCCCTTATAGCCTTGATTTTACTAGTATCTACTTTTACTCCTTCCCAGTGTTTTAAAATTCGGCCAGACCAAATTGGAATCAGCTAAGCCGACTAAGCCGAACCCCCGCCCTGGTCGGCTCGGTACAAAAACGGGTTCATTGGTCGGTTTGTCACCAAATCGACTAAGTCAGTAACTAACTCGGTTGGTTCTGTAATAGGCCGACTGACTCTGTCGAGTTCGACTTAAACCGGTCGAGCCAGTCAAACTCAGTCAGCAGTGCGTTTTAGAGGGAATGCACACCCCAAACTCACTTAATATTTGGTTTTAGGTTTTCTGTTTGCCCATCTATCCTCTCCCAAGCCTATAAAAACTACCCAACCCCCTCACATTTATTCATAGCTATCTCATTGCATTTGTGTGAGAATTTATGAGGAGTTTGTGAAGAGTTGTGGAGTTGGTTTTTGGAGCAGCAATGAGGAGTCTTGCACAATCATTGGAGAAGCAGTAAGGAGCATCTTGGGCAGCCATTGGAGCAACATTGAGGAGTTAGTTTGTTGGAGCAGCATTGAGGAGGCTGAAGCCTAGAGGTATTTGCTTTTTCACTTCTAAAATCTACCTTTTCTTGTGTTTTTTTTGCAAATTTGGAAATTGAAAAGAGTAATTTTTGTAAAAGAAATGCACATTGAAGAGTTGTTTTTTGCTTTCCATTTTCAGAGTTGTTTCCTTTCATTTCCAAGTCCAAATATCATAAAATGGCTCCTAGAATGATAGATCTTGCTTGGGCATATGCTAAGATGATTGATAATCAAATGCATAGAAAAATTAAGGGAGGTCGAGGGGGCATTCATAGGCTGAGACAACACTTGGCTGGTATTAGAGGCCAAATTGCTCCATGTGCAACACCAACAAAACAAATTGGGGATATTAGAAAGGAGTTCATAGAAAAATTTGAGAAGTTTGAAGAAGAAAAAGCTAGGCAAAAAGAAATAGAGGCTGAAATTGGGAGGAAGAGCAACATAAAACACATGATGGTTGCCAACCCCAATTTTGATTATGAGGGCTCTTCATCTATCCTGTGTACTGATGCATCCAACCCGTTTCACTATGTTCCTCCCTCTTTGGAGTCTATTCAGGAAAAGGGTTAAGGGTCAAATGAAAAAGAAGGGTGATATCAAAAGTTATTTCACACCCTCCTCTCCCTCTGATAGTGCACATGGTCCTCAAGCTAATAAAGGTCAAATGTAGCCCACTTTAGATGACAATTGGAAGAAAGAATTGAGAGAAATTGCTTGTGATTACATAGCTAGATGGTGGTATGATGCTGACATCCCCTTCAATGCTTCTCGTTCACCATATTATGAACCTATGTTTGATGCCATATCTGCTACTGGAAAGGGCTTCAAAGGCCCTACTATGCATGAGTTAAGGGGATCTCTTTTACAAAAAGAGGTTTTGTCCATTGTTGAATACTTGAAAGATTTCAAAAGCTCATGGGCAAAAACAGGATGTACCATCATGTCAGATGGATGGATTGATCAAAGGAACTGTACCATCATAAACTTTCTTATCTTTTGCCCACAAGGAACGATGTTTCTAAAATCATTTGATCCATCTAATAGGGTGAAAGATGCACACTTGTTGTTTCAGCTTTTGGATGAGGTTGTTGAAGAGGTGGGGATGGCTAATGTTGTTCAAATCATCATAGATAATGCCTCTAACTATGTTCTTACTGGTAAAAAACACAAAACCATCTTTTGGACCACATGTGTTGCACATTGCATAAACCTCATGCTTGAGGATATTGGTAAAATAGATTAGATCAAGAACACTATAGAGCATGCCAAAAGCATAACAAAATATATCTACAATCACTCATGGATTTTGAACCTGATGAGGAAACACACAGGGGGCACGGATATTATTAGGTCTGTCATCAATAGATTTGCAACTCATTTTTTGACATTGCAATCTATGCTTTCCCAACATAGAAACTTGCAAAGGGTGCTTTCCAGTGATGAATGGAATGAATGTCAAAGGTCTCACAAACATGATGGAAAAAGGCAACAGAGATTGTGAAGGTTGCTGAGCCACTGGTGAAGGTGTTGTTGTTGGTGGATGGGGAAAGATTGGCTATTGGCTTCATTTATGAGGATATGGATCAAGCAAATGAGCAAATAAAAGCAGCTTACAAGGATAGAGTGGCTAAGTATGGGCCAATTTGGGAAATCATTGCTCAAAGATGGAACAATCAACTCCATCACCCTATACATGCAACTGGGTATATTCCTAACCCAAGGTATCATTATAAAGCTCTAGAGGCAGAAGCTTTGACTAGGGAGGTTAGAGCTGGATTGATTGACTGCATTGATCGCATGGTCCCTAAGGAGAGTAACCAGCTGGAGATACACTGATAGATCACTTGTTTTAGCAGAGCCACAAGTACCTTTGACAAGAACCTAGCAAGGATCGCAAGGGAAGCAGATGAGCCAGGTAAACAAACAATTTCAATTTTCAAATTCTTATTTTGTTAAATTGTTTATAATTTGAAAGTTGGATATAATTTTTTGAGCTAACTCATTACACAACTATGTTTTTTGCAGCAAAATGGTAAGAGGCATTTGGTAGCCATTGTCCTCAATTGCAGAAATTTGCAATCTGTATTCTGAGTCAAACTTGCAGTGCTATTTGGTGTGAACGCAGTTGGTCTATCTTCGAGAGGATTCACACGAAGAAGAGAAATAGTTTGGAACAAAAACGGTTAAATGATCTAGTCTATGTCCAATACAACCTTCGGCTAAGATGCAACCAATTGTTGAATGAAAGACCTAATACAGATCCCATTATGTTGGAAGATATTGATCCAACATCAGACTGAGTAGTGGAGAGTCATCCAGCAGAGTTTGATTCTAATGAGGATATTGGTATTGATTTGGATTTACATATGGATGCAGTAGTTGAAAATCATGTTCAGTTAAATGCAGATCCACTAGTACCAGGCCCAGACCCAAGTCCTCCAGTTGTAAGCACTTCTTCTACTCAGTGTGCAGCTGCTACGCCTACTAGTGCTACTACTTCTATAGTTGCAGTTGGAGATGGTGATGAGGAGGAGGAGCTAAGGGTTTCCCTGTCTGACTCTGATTCAAAGTCTGAGCCAGATGATGTTGGATTATCTAGCAGTAGCCAGCAGTGACTAGTGATGTTTTACTTTTGTTGTAGAGGGCCAAAGGCCATTTAGAGCCTCCTTGGTTATGTGTTTTTGTTCTAGTCTCTATATCAAGTATGTATTGGACAGTGCACTGGGTACCATTTTGATATAATGGATATAATCATGAGCTTACTTTGATCATATGTTATCTTCTCTCTATATTCTAATGCTTTGTGTTTGGAAACATGAATGAAAATCTTTAAAATTATGTTTTTTCATTAAAAGATAAATATTTAATGTAATTTTTGCTAAAGAATCTAGGTCAATTATAGTTAATCAGATTCTTCTAGGCATGATAACTATTTGTGAGGCGGTTTTCAATTTTTCTTCTTATTCCAATCTTCACATATTAATATTAGAGTGTGTCTTCATTAGTTCATCAAATAGCTATCAAAATAAAGAGACAAGAACACAAGATGTTGACATCCTACCAGGGCCAAAACCTCTCCCTCTTGGAGAGGAAAACCCACACAAAATTCTTCTTATAGAGATTCCAATTGACAAATACCAAGACTGTGACCCTTGACCTACTAGGCCACTCCAAGACCAAGACACCAATCCTCTTCTTACTGCTGAGATCATCATCAACATTGTTGCTTCACCTTGATTATTATTCTTGCACCTTCGCTAAGATGACTTTTGTACCATATCTCAATCTTCATTACTGCACTCTTACTGAGATCATCATCATGTCAACTAGGCCTCTATACTGACCTTGTCTTCATTGGGATCTTGACTATGTTTATGCGATTACTGTGAGCATGCTGAGAGTGTATTTCATGACAAGTATGCTGACACTGTGAGTGCAACTGTGGGATCATCATGAACCTCCTTATGCCGAGACAGTAAGACAGAGATTACACCTAGAATGTATGTTGAGACAGTGAGGTTTCCTGAGATCTTTTTCATCATATATATGCAAAGACTGCTAGGAGATAGGTCCACCGAGACTGTGATAGTGTTCTTCCCTGCACTGAGATCTTCCCTACACCGAGACTGGAATCATGATGACCATCCGAGAAATGTAGAGCCATTGTATTCACCGAGATTTTGAGCCATTGTACTTTACCAAAGTTTCAGAGTTGTCCAAAAATCCTTGACTGTAACTCTGAACCTTAACGCCTATTTATAGTGGTTATGTCTCCCATATTTAGTCGACGTGTCAACGTGAACCGATGTGTCTCTTTTATTGAGCCGACATGACGTTTCTATATGCTTTGAGGTAGACATGACTGTCTTCTTCATCGTTTAGCTTGCAGACTTCTTCTTGTGCTTGCCTTGGAGGATTGTGCTTGTCTTGGAGGGATACTTTTCCTTTCTATAGACTCATATTTTTCTCAGGTTCAAGAAGAGCTTCTTAACACATGACATTGACTCTTTGACTTATCCTAAGGCTCTCAATGGGAGCCATTAATAAATAAACCTCTTGCTCATGAAACCCATGCAGCAAGGCATAATAAATACATTTTCTTATAAATCATAATTACAATGTCATGAAGACTAAACCTAGTTACACTTTCTTCAACACTCCCTCTTAACTAGGGAGGTATTCATGATAGTACTTGGTCATTCTCAATCTAAAGAATTTCTCATAAGAAGAATCGGAATGGTAACCCATTTGTATAGCATCATAGTAACCAACATTGTTTCCACAACAAGGTGACTGACAGCTCTATCTCTCATTAGATCAGAGCACAATGTTGGTGAGACCAATGACTATAGACACCTTCATCATTGTCTCTCAAGGTGCATACCCACCAAGGTGTTCACTGAGTATGACCTTCTAGGACTATTCTTATCTTGGGTTCCCAACTCTCAAAGAATATCAATCCTCTTGCTTACTCTTGTCTTAGATGCCCTACACATCCTCAAAGAGCATCGGATGCCCAATGATTACCCAATCCTCCATTCTTTCTTCCAAAGTGATTACAAGAATGTTGTGTCTATCTCTCCCTCTCCACTAGGGAGGATATAATGTGTCTACATTTCTCTTCATGGCCTTCACCTAGACTTATGGCTATTAGTCCTGGTCTAGTGCATGACACATGAAATAGATAACACAATTGTCACTCCTTTTGAATCAAGGGTGATCCAATCCAAGATCCTTCTTGATCAGGGACCTGTCAGAGCTCCCTCTTAGCTAGGGACTCTTCTATACATTAGCAACTTCTTCTTCATGGGTCCTTCATCTACTTGATCAACTTCTCTCCTCGATGTCATGAAAATCAGTTGACCTTCTTCCTTGAAGGAAACGGCCATCGATCACTTTCCTCCTTAGTTCATAATGTCATTCCTTTCTTTATGGAAAGTGGCCTTCTTCATATTTAGAAGCTTCGTTATATGACTACATCTTTCTCATCATGCTTCTTCCATCCACCACATGAATTTTAGTTGTACTTGTATTTACAACTCTTGTTTGAGTAGCCCTGCATTATCCAAATATTATTAAAGAAATCAAAACATCATATTAAATCAAATCATACCTTAAGAGATGGCTCTTCATCGTGACATCTTCTTGTAGGTATCAACATCCTGCACACATATTGACACATCTCCCAAACATATCCATTGTCAAGGGTCTTCATCTTTTTCAGACTTTTATCAGAGTCTTCATATCTTTCCGAGAGATTTCCTAGTCAAATCTTCTTGGTCTTTTGGATGTTGATTTCCTTCATCATGGTTGTATATCTCACGACCTCTTCCTTCCTCACACATTCCATTTCCAAGAGCTTTCAATAAGAGTTTCTAAGTTGTAGTTAACCACCTCATACCTCATATGAGGACATATTGTGTTGATTTCATCTAGTGTGACTTATGCCTTCCTGCATCCTTTTAGAGGAGGAGATTTTTTTCTCTTGATCGTGCTTCTCAAGATAGAAGCAATGATCCATGTTACCTGCAACCATATGACATGACATTATAATATTAAACACAAGCATACATACCTTATTTTACCTTTAGGTCATCAAGGCTTCTTCCAGCAGTGTACTTGATTGAAAAGCTCTTCAATCCCTTGATCTGCTTCATGTCATCACATCATCATATCATGGATTCCATAAGTTGGACTTCTTTTTGAAACACTTGCTTCCTCTCTAGATTAGTGAACCCTTCAATGAGGATTCCATTAGAGAATTTTGAGGATCTTGTATATCCCCAACTGGCAGATGTTTTCTTTCTGACTTGATGTATGATGAGTCTTGTCCTAGATGACTCTTTCCTTCAATGTCCACTGAGGTTCCCAAGAGCTATACCCTTCATGTTTTGTTTTTCATGGATTTTGTTCTTCATGATTCCCATGGTGATGTCACGAGCTCTTGTTTCTAATGCTTCCATGATGTCACAATGCATCTTATCATCATTGTCATATCTTATAACAGAAGCTTATGATAGGACCCTTTTGTGAGGGATACCATCTCACTCATAGAAGAGATTTGTTACTCCCTCTTTCCTTTGCCCCTTTTCTTCAGCTTCCTCCATCAATGGTATGAGCTTCTTTCTATAAACTTTCCATAGCATTGAAAACTTGCCTTTCCTTTATGCACATGTTTTAGTCTCTTCAATATTTTTGCCATCAACTCGACTTTCTCTATTTAGCATAGAGACCATAAGTTGTTGAATGTGGTAACTTCCTTATCTCATGGATACTTGTTACCTTGTTAGTGCATTATAGATCAATGATGGTTATCTTCCTTCCTAGATCTTGTATATGAGACCTTATGAAGATATCCTACATCCTTTGATACCTTTTACTTTCATGTAGATCAGATTTCATGTGACCTTCTTCATTGCACATTCAGAGAATGAGTTTATCATCTTCATCACATTGATGTCTCCAATATTGCTATGTGAGGGGATCTTTCATAAGTATCGCTTTCTATAAATTCAGAGGAGACCTTTTGATATGTTTAATGACTTCAGCTACTTAGAGGACTATGTCTATCCTCCTTCTTCATGCAAGGAATCTTGATGACCCATCAACCTATAGATGTCCTTGCAATTTATGAAGTCATTTAACCAAATTTGATTATAGAATGAAAAGATACTTACTTGTCATGTGAAGATGAAATCTTCACTTTGATTGTTTTGATGATGGTTGAAGAAGATATATGATGGCTTCTTCTTGAATGATCTTCGTTCGAATGAGAAAGCCTTTTCTTAATAGAAAAGGTTGCTCCTTTTGATAGGGATGATTTTTTGCTTCCTTGGATGATCTTCTTCTTGGATAAGGAAATGATCCTTGCTTGATTACAAACTTGAAGATGACAATGCCTTCTTGCCTTCAATATGTTCTGCCTTCTTTTGTAGAGTAGGTTAGGATTCCTCCAATCTTTTTCAAGATGATGAGATCTTTATTTTGAGGTCCTTTGAGTTTCATAGCTTTGTAGATATCTTGGTGAGAGTCTTGGTGGCCTCTGAATGATGGCTGTGGAGACACAAGTTCTTGTTGTTGTAGACTGATTCTTGATTGTTGTTGTAGATTGTTGTTTGCCGACTAATCCTTCAATCTTGCTTTAATGCCCTTCTTGAAGATTGATCCTTGTATGTCTCTTTTGTTGCCCTTTGACTTCAGCACCTTAGCTCCAATACCATGTTGAAGAATCTAGGGCAATTATAGTTAATCAGATTCTTCTAGGCATGATAACTATTTGTGAGGTGTTTTTCATTTTTTCTTCTTATTCCAATCTTCACTTTTTATTTTTAGAGTGTGTCTTTGTTAGTTCATCAAATAGCTATCAAAACAAAGAGACAAGAACACAAGATGTTAGCATCCTGCCAAGGCCAAAACCTCTCCCTCTTGGAGAGGAAAACCCGCACAAAATTCTTCTTATAGAGATTCCAATTGACGAATACCAAGACCGTGACCCTTGACCTACTAGGCCACTCCAAGACCAAGACACCAATCCTCTTCTTACTGCTGAGATCACCATCAACACTGCTACTTCACCTTGATCATTATTCTTGCACGTTTGCTGAGATGATTGTTGTACCATATCTCCATCTTCATTACTACACTCTTACTGAGATCATCATCATGTCAACCAAGTCTCTATATTGACCTTGTCTTCATTGAGATATTGACTGTGTTTATGTCATACTATGAGCATGCCAAGAGTGTATTTCATGACAAGTACGCCAAGATTGTGTTAAAATTGGCAACTCGGGCCAAACTCAATGTGGGCCATCTTATTTATGGTAGTTGATATTTTTGTTGGATTCCTCTCGTCGAGAGGTGTAGGATTGATATAAAGATAATCCGATTCCGATGTGTATTCATGGAGATATGAATTTATTTGTGTTATGGGACAATTCGTCAAGGTCGGTCAGCAACCAAATTGCCCCCACTTGTGCTCAACGTTTTAGTATAAAAAGAGGTAGCTTGCTAGTCATTTGCACACACACTCTTCATGTGATCTCTTCCTCTCCACTTTTCTTTTGGTTTTGGCGCGAGGAGAGATCCTAAGAGACAATGTTGCCCTAATGGAGAAGGCTCTACGCTATCATGGAGAAGGCTAAACACTGGTATGAAGCAAGCCCTAATCGTTGGCCTAATGATGCCCTAAACACAGTCATGAACGCAGAATGCCCTAGCCGCAGGTCCAAAGGGAGTTTATGTTGTTGAGGAGATGCCCTAGACCTAGTTGTTGTCATGGGTAAGAAGGAGTTACACTGCCTAATGAAGATGCCACCTAAACGCAATCATGATGAAGAACGCAGCCATGATGAAGCTGCCCTAAATGCAACAATGGTTAAGCCCTAAACGCAGTCAAAAGGAAGACGGTTCACGTTGCCCTAACCACAGTCTTATGAGTCACAAAATGGTGCCCTAGACGTAGTCAATTCGCAGTCCATGAAGGGAACTCAATCCGTAGTTAAGGACGATAGTTAGAAGGAATGCTAGAGGATTGTTAGAGATAGTTAAGTAGACCTTAATGTTGTCTCTATATACCCTAATGCTGCCTTATACGCGGTCATCGTAAAGACCTTAATGCTGTCCATAAGGAGATCCCTAACTTGTTGTTCTAGGCTACAGTTAACAAGGGGTTCATCTACAACAAAAGGAGGATGTACATACTGCGTTGTAAGGAAAGGTGATTGTGTAGTTATAAGGATGATTGGAAGACAGTGTTGTCATGATGCTATAGATGATAAGCGTGTTAAGGACTGAGATTGATTGAAGGGTTGCTACAGCGAGCTGCTTTGCTAGGCTACAAGCCATAGCAAGCAACTAAGTCTGTCCCTTGACAGTATTGCAGTGTACACCACAGTAATGATGGACAGTATATTAAGATGCAGCATACTTGGATGGATGCAGCATGAATAATGAATGCATTGTTGAATGCAGTGACTATTGTGGGTAGCAAGGTGCAGCATGGTGCAGCACAATAATGATGGACAGTATATTAAGATGCAGCATACTTGGATGGATGCAACATGAATAATGAATGCATTATTGAATGCAGTGACTGTTGTGGGTAGCAAGGTGCAGTATGGTGCAGCACAATGAATGCAGCATGGTGCAGCACTATGGTACAGCATGATGATGGGCATGGATGTATAGCAACGGCTCGATATTGCAGAAGCTTGTTGGTGATGGGTACAGTAGTGATGGAATGATGCAGCATAGTGCACAGTGATGGGTACAGTCATGATTGGGTGGAGCTCAATGATAAGATCAGCTCAATAAATGGGCGCAACACAATGACGGGTGCAGCATTATGATGAGGTGCAGGATGGTGATGGAGTCACCTTGGAGGATCAGCATGCCTTCACCTGAGTCCAGATTAGCTACCTCATGTGACATCTCCTTTGAGAAGATCTATGCTCTTATTTTGATAAGTCAAAATGTTGACTTCTAATGTATATGTACTATCTCTCTCTCTGTTGAACTATTGAAGAACATATAAGAAGAATTGATCAAGGATTTCTCCACATTGGGGTTTGTCCCTGGTTGGTGCCACATTTTGTGTCCTCTTGTCTTGGCTTGTCTTCTACGATTTATGTTTATGGTCTATCTGCATTTTACTATCATGCTAAATGTGATTGCTAATCTGGAATTGATATTGAGTTAATGTGAAAAATTGAAGTAAATTGCTCTCATCATAGAACATACCTAAAATTAACAGATTGTGAGTGCAACTGTGGGATCATCATGATCCTCCTTATGCCGAGACAGTAAGACTGAGATTACAACTAGAATGTATGTTGAGATAGTGAGGTTTCTCGAGATCTTTCTTATCATATATATGCAAAGACTGCTAGGAGATAGGTCCACCAAGACTGTGATAGTATTCTTCCCTACACTGAGATCTTCCCTACATCGAGACCGGAATCATGATGACCATCCGAGAAATGTAAAGCCAATGTACTCTCCGAGATTCTAAACCATTGTGCTTATACTTGACCGAGATTCTAAGCCACTGTACTTTACTGAAGTTTTCAAAGTTGTTTGAAAATCCTTGATGGAGTATAAGAGAGATCTACCTAGGAGAACAAACTAAACCCTAACAAGGAGTAAGGGAATAAAAAACCCTAGTTTCAAACCCTAGCTATAATTTTATGAGAGAGCAATTTCGATGAGAGCTTATCATGAATAACCGCTCATGGGATTGTCACACAAATTCTATAATGGTTAATGCATACAACACCATTGCTAATATTCCAGAGAAAAAAATTCAATAATAACTAGCACATAAAAACCCTAGACAATAACCATTCCATACAATAGCTATAAAATAAATTCCAATACAAAGAACACTTACAAGATAGATGCATGAACCAATACTTTATTGCTCCAAAATAACATCTCCAAAACCAAAGAATGACTCCATAAGCAAAAAGTCCACAATAGATCACATCTCCACAAGATACAAGACAAATTTCAGCGACATTGAAATCTCTAGGAGGGTCAAATTGATCCACAAGTGATGATGAAAAGACAAATGATGCAACCTCCATTTATATGAGATCTACCTCAACTAAATTTTGACATAAGATAACCTTGGGTTACAAGCCAACCACTAGCTAAATGATAAAATAAAACATAATTACCCACATGTGTGAGCGTAGCCTCTAGAAATGTTGATGTCATGCCCTTTTAGGGCTTCGAATGCCATGTCATGGTGTGGTGAGGTGTCAAAAGGTGTCATAGTGCCAAGATATCCTAAATTTGAGGAAAATCTTTCAAATCGTCCTCTGGGATCCCAAGTCTAATTGGGGTGCCATCATGTCATCTCCATGGGTCTTTAATTGTCAAAACAAAGCCTCCTCTCCCCAACATTTGGGCTTCTCCAAGTGAAACAAATCCTCCCAAATCTCTCAATAGGACGCCATCCTCATATGGGCTCTGAATCAAGTCCTATCGATCAGGGTGTGTCAAGGCCTTCCTAGGGAAATGCTTGATCCAGTGGTGTCATCATGAAGAATTCACTATGCTAGGTCAATGTAGACCAATGTCACGGGTCCTAAGGGTTCTCTAGGACATGCAACATCTGATTAAGTCATCAGGAGGCTCAACCCTCTCAACATTGCATTTGCTAAGTCATCTGTCTCTTTGAAGAGGCATGGGTACCTGTGGAGTGGGTGCCCTCAAGGCCTGCGCTGTTGTGGTCCACCTGACATAAACATCATGAACTCAAGTGAAAGCAACAATCCATGAGAGACTATGATCATATATGCATCTAGGACGACCAAACTTGAATGTTAATGGCATATTAATAATTCAAACAAGGATCACCTTCCAATATCTAACTAGATCAAGTCCCATAAAGGTGTTCAATACCTTGATAGTAGTGGCGAATGGCCAACCCTATTAGATGCTTCCAACCCTCAAGAGAAAGTGAGTCAGTGACATTTCCAAGGTCAACCCCTCAATCAATAGGCGTTAGTGTAAATGTATGACAATGGAGGGAGAAAGGCTTAATGGCCAAGTGCCAAGGCCAAAGGGACCAGTTGATGGGGGTTCCACATCCTAAGTGTATGAACGTAAAGGACAGACCGATCATGGAGGCATGAGTTACCCTGCTTGGCCTCATTTTTCCACCCCTCTAGTGTGCCTTTCACTTCTTCTTGATAATGCTTTGTATTACAATGCATGTTGATTTTTGGTAGCATCAGAAGTGCTCTAGCCATGAAATTTTGGTGAAGAGGCTAAGGCACATGAGATCTCCAATACACAGAAATCGTTTGGATAAATTCCACCCGAATGAAGAGATATTAAAATAATTAATATTTTTAATAAGGTTCCTAAGTCTAAACTTAAGAAAATTAAAATATTAATGTGTATTAATATAATATGCGTGAGAAAGTTCTAAATAAAGAGGATCAAGCCAAATCTAATCTTAGCCGTTGATTAGGGACTTAATCTAGGCCGTTGAATTGTCAACAAGAAAAGTATAAGAGGAGGCTTGAGGGTCAGTTGGAGACACACCAAAAAGAGATCAGTCAGTTTGATTTTCTGGGGCAAGGTTTGCTGAGGAAATCAAACAAGTGATCAGTTGCAGTGAGGGGCAGTTTGGCAAGAGGCCAAAGAATTCATATCAGAGAGGCAGCAGAGTGCCAAAAAAGGCAGCACAGAGCCTAGGAGGGTTGACGCAAATGCGAAGGATGCTAGCGCATAGGACACAGACGACCAAAGAAGCTGACGTAGAGGCCATACAGGTCATAGTGGCTGACGCAAAGGACACAGAAAGCTTCAGAGGTTGCACTAAGGTGATTCAGTGGGACAGACTGAGAGCTGATTGGATGATGCAGAGCCGAAGAGGGTGACGCAATTCTAGAGGAGTGTGTGGAGCAGCTTTCGCTGTCCAACACAAGGAACAACTGGAGTCACTGTGGGATTGTTCATCCGGTTGCTAATTAGCCGAAATATTTGTCTCCGGATAGAGGTATTGCTACCAAGGAAATTCTCTGAAGGGTGAGTCAATTCTGGCACCCTAGTTGTATTCAGAATCTACTTAATAATAAAACCCTCTATATGTTGCACCGATTTTCCCACATTAGGTTTTTCCGGGGACGATTGTCCAAAAATAACGGTGTCCCTTGTGTTGTCTCAATTTATTTCAATTGTTGATCTGTATATCTGTGAAGGTTGCATTTGTGTTTACTTTGATATTTATGCATTTAAATAACTTGTTAATGCAAAGAACAAGTGGGAGATAGTAAACCAGAAAATGCAGTAGGGGTTTATGATGTGTTAGATTCAGGAATTTTCATAATGCATAGCTCAAGGGTTAGAGCTTCCTCCTTATGATGTAGCATTTTATATTACCTCTTATGATGAGACGGTCCATCGCTCATCAGGGTTGGGATATGCAAGGGTTCCCTTTTTATGTGAAGGAGCATCATGTGCTCAGGAACTGAGTGATGGCCAATGAGAAGGGTAGAGCTCATGCTAGGCTTTTGCCCACGTGCTAACAAATGTCCCAACCATCTTTTGCATTTTGATTTTCTTGTTTTTCTTTCGTTGTGGCCATGATATGCTTTTCGGTTCTTTTAGCTGCATCAACCTCCAAGGCAATGTTTTTCAGCCCTACTCCAGGAGTGTGGACATGTGGGTGCCAAATTCCAAAGAAACAATGACAAGTTAGACCCGAAGAATGGATGTGGCATATTGGGGTTTGTAATGTATGATGGAAAATTTCAAGTATGGTATAGGGGGTAATGAACACGCTATCTCAATCCAGGTTTTCCAAGTAGTCCTCCTCCTATAACCCTAAGGCATTAAGGGAGGTCCCACTCAACTAGGTCTAAGAATTAAAACCCCTAGTAAGGTGAGAGGACAATTTACAGTCAAGATCAGTCAATCTTCCAGATCCCCTTTATTCATACTAAATGCCCGAAATAAACAAGCATAAGCAGCAAAATGACCAAAGTACCTTTTGAATAGCAACCCACCTTCCTCCAAGTGAAAAAAACAGATAGGGTGAGGCATATGGCTGATGCAAATGGCAGAGGCACATAGCATATCTCTGTCAAATAGCAGTTGTCAGAGGCTGCCGGCTGGCTGGCTATCCTGCTGACTGTCAAATGTAGGAGAAAATTCTCCTATGGGGGTACCCATTTTAGTGGGTAACAATGAAGAAAGGCAAGAAATGAATGATCTTTACTTTTAAAGAAAACTTTGTTTTTATGGATAACTGAATTGGAAGAAATAGCATTAATAGTACGACAGCTTACCTATTTTTTTGAAGAATAATAATAATACTTAAGAGCATTAGAGTTCAAAAGAAAAACAGAAGGGAAACAAAAACTTATTCCATTGCTTCCTCACAAACAGAAATAAGCAGCATCTCTGAGCATATCAACTTTTCTTACCAATAAAGCCAAAGGCGAGTAGACAGTAATGCCTTCATCTGCATTTTCAAAAGACCTCCCTTCTGATTAATCACTCTAGAAGCATTATCACCAAGCAATGACTCACTTTCACTGTTGGTATCTTCGATAAACCTTTCGTTGGATAGATGTTCTAGAGATGCTGCTTCATCCTCTCCCTCGTCTACAATAAATCATGGATCATAAATGTCAATAATTTGCAAAATATAAAAGATCATGCATGTGCCTCAAAAAATAGCAGGAAATAAGTAAATGAAGCTTTTGTATTAGCAAAATCTCTATACGCTATACTAGGAATGCATTTTTTCAAAAAAGTGAATAAAAAATGAAATCATAAAAACACAGGTTCCTTTGGCTGAAAATCAATGTTACTAGAAAGCCAAAAATATTTAAAGCAGGGGAATGTTCTGCCAAAATGTTTAAATATTTTACAACTTTACCTACACATAATCCGCCTCAAAAGTGAATAGGAACAATAGGGTGCATTTACTGTAATAGTTTATGTTTTCAATAAGTATCTATTACAAGAAATGCAGAAAACCATATTCATAGGAAAATCTCATATTCGGCTTTTAAAGTGACTCAAGCAATGACCATGAAACATGCAGGTAATATAAAAACATTCTTCATACAATTTACACCTTGCACAAATGAAATGCTTGAAAAGCACACCCTCTAAGGCATTCATATGTAACAAACAACCATAAGCTCAAAATCTTTTTGAAGCTATAAAGGTTCTAACTGTAGGACTCTTTCTGAGAGGTCAATTTGGGACTAGTCAATCGACCAATAGAATGAATAATGGTCAATTACATTTCAAAATAAACTTTGTGTTTCCCTTCAGAGCATTTTAATGAACCTGAATGAGGTCTTTGATGGTGATCTTACTTCTTACATGCATTCCAATCAAATGGGGTTTGACATGCTGTTCGAAGCAAACTGTTGAGAAATTATGGAGGCACTATAAGTAAGTTGTTGCTAGTTAAAATTGTGAATTGTCATATGATTTTACTTTTACAGATTTGATGTTGGAAGAAAAATTGTTATTGATGTCAAAGGAGACACCAGCTCAAGGAAATCATGACACAGGCCCGTAAAGGACATTATGCCCTTTCCAACAATCATTTATTTGCCTCCAAACTCCTCATAGATTGAGAGAAAATGAATTTACAAGTTGAAATATTATATTTTTTATGCTAGCAGACATGAGCCTACATGTATAAGTTGGCTCCTCCTCAAAGGGACGTGTCTCTTCACTAGCCATCAACTTGGATCAGACAATAACACAAGAAGAGCAAGAAGGGCTCACAACTCATGAACCAAGGAGGCCAAGGAGGACAAAGGTTGAAGATTACTTGTTTTTGAGTTTTTTATGGTTGGTTTTTGGGATATATCTCTGGCTAAGCTAGGACTACTTGTGGAGTAAAACGTCTTCCTTCCATTGCAGCTTGGATTGGTTAAACTTGTGAACAGAACAACCTCTTGCAGCTCGGACTAGGTATTCTTTCTCAGGACCTGTAACCAGAGATTGAGGCCTGGACCTGTGGCCCTATTGCAGAGATATTGCGGACCTGTGACTGAGACCTGTGAACCTGTTGCAGAGATATTACGAACCTATGACCAGTGACTGTGGCTCGGACTTGTGGACCTGCTGCAAAGATACTGCAGACATATTATACTCCATAAGCTTAGATTATGTAGCCTCCTAGCAGCTTGGACTTGTGCAGACCTGTAGCATTTAAAAAGGAGCTCGGACCTGTGTTATTTGCCAAATTCGATCCTGTAACATTTGAAGAAGATATCGGACCTGTCACATTTGTTGAGTTTAGACTTAGGTTATTTTGGATCAGACCCGTGCTTGTGACCAGACTTCTAGCAGTTTGGACCTGTGACACTTGGTCTAGAGTTTGGGCATCTCTTGAAGCAGTCTTTTTGGCATCGTTTGGAGGACAGTGTTTTGGCATCAAGATAGACTATTGAACTGCCTTATGACACCATTGGAGCAAAATATAGGAGTATACAAAAGCAGTTGGAACCAGGATTGCGGGGAAGCACCCCCCCCCCAATGATCCCGCTCCCAATTCGCGCTCCGGGCAGGAGCGACTCGGGAGCAAAGTCGAGAGCATCACTCCCACCACTCCGGGAGCAATTTTTTCAATGGGCGAGCAGTCGGGGACTGACCCCGAGTAACTGCAAATTGAACTGTTAGGATCCTGGCTCTGTTGGCTCCAAAACTCACAAGAGAGACTGACCCTTTGTTGATCTCCCAATCCTCTAACTCTCCCAGCAAATGCTTAATCATTGATAGCTCCAAACTCCCCTTACGTATGCTCCAGCTAGCCAGAAATACACACTCCTTGTCGTCGCTGAATGGTAGTGTTGTAACACACTCCCAGAGCTCCTGAAATACTTATGGAACTGCCTCTCTAGGGCGGGCACGGATGGTCCCCCGAAGTAGAGGTTGAATCTCCCACTTAAGAGATTTGTGGCTAAACAGTCGGTTGACTCAGTTAAACAGCAGAGCAAAAAGTCAAGTAATTTTGATTGCAATGTGTAAGAATGAATCCAAATGAGAGCTCTCTCCTCCTTTTATCTTTGTGGGCCTTCCTTGCCTCATGTGGGCCCCTCCATCCAGCACTTCAAATTCCCTCCAAACCATTTTGAATGGCCTAGTTCGAATTCCCATGTGGGTGGCCCCCACCTTCCACTAGCAACCAAATTAAGTTGAATTTTCTCCTAAGTCCCTAAGTCAAAAATATTGGGTTCTTTCCCTTAGCCAAAATTGTGCAAAAGTCTGTGGAAACACCCTGTTACAAATGTGTTTGAGAAAGGACATGATAGTCCTCCCATCCCAAGTGTTGCTTGCCCTCAAGCAACATCAAAGCTGGGTGCTCCAAAATGTGCTCACCCTCCCAGGTGGAATCCTCATCCGGCAAGCTCCTCCAAAGCACCAAAAATTGCCTATCCTCAAGCAATGCCTAACCAAGCATCCTCTCTAATTGTTGCTCCCCACTATCACTAAAAAATGTATCAAGGTCCCATATGTGCCACTGGATCATGCCTGACCTCTGCACTGTCCTAATATAAAAGAATCCTTCAATACCAGGATCCCAGGCAATCTTGTCCACATGAAGCTCCCCTCGCTCCATTCGCTATCCTGCCTGGTGAAAGTACCAGAAGTCCCCTGCTCCATCAGTGACTCGCTAAAGCCCAATGGAAGATCTGTATGATCTCCCCCCACAGTAGTTGACGCATCCCTAAAGGTTATTGAGTTGTGAAGAGTTGTGATGCCCCAGTTCTCTGCTAGTCCCAGAGTGGTGCCACCATGCTAACGTTGCACTACTTTGACTATGTCATACTCCCCATTGTGCACAGTCAGTATCCTCCTCTCCTGGAACTTGATGGTGCAGTAATGAAAGAGGCGAGACACATCCTGCCTAGGCATCTCCATGGCACCAAGGCATAGCCATCCAAATCTAACTCCGAACCTGTGCAACAACAGAGAATTTCTGCCTCCCCATATGATGAAACCCTCCATGAACCCCCATGTGTCATCCCACAAGCAAACTATATCACCTTCTACCACGACTCCGCTCATCACGAGTGATCTATCGATCAACTGAATCCCTGCATCCCATAGCTAGACCTGCTGCGGCATAGCCCTATCAACAGATGGAATCGCTCTGGCCCTCATCTCTAGTCCCTGCATGTGATCACTATATAGGCTCCATATATCGTGGGTTAATTTGATGCATGCTAATCTGCCTGTGTCTACCACTGCGTAGTACAGATGATTGCAAGGAGCCACATGTGCCAAAGAGCTACCCCCTAAATGCAACCAAAAGATGGGTATCCGATACTCGTAATCGTAATTGACTCAGGGTATGTGGACCCCTCCTGTCCCTGCCAACCATCTCCCCTAGGTTTGCCATCCACCCTTTCGATAATGTCGCAATACAATGTCTGGAGGTCAAACACATACTGGAAATTGCCTCAATCATACACAGTATCCTTTGCTCATGCATGGTCCTGACATGCCCTATGGAAAGATTGACACGTCTCCCTCGTGACCTGCTCCCCAAGCGTAGGCTCAGTGATGAACGATATGCCACCCCTATAGATGATTAGCTCATCCCCCAACCTGTGGTTGTCAACTCGTGCACCGACCCAATGCCACCATTGAGAAGTCTCTCCCCTAGTGCGTTGAGTGTCATCCCAATATCTCAGGTGAGCTCCCTGTCCCCAGCTGCTCACGCCTAGAGTGTCAAAGGACAACAGCCAAGTCGTTTGTGCCTGTAAGTGATGTATAAGAGGGATAGGCATGTGAGTCCCCATGGATACCATCGAGTATCGTTCATTTGCATCCTCGTTGATCCTGGGTGAAGTGCACCCAAAAGTATGCCTGGTGTCTCCATCCATAAGTCTCCTTGGAGGCAACCCTCCAAGACCTCACTGTGCAACACCACATGGCCCTGCATCCCACCGAGTATCCTTGTAGTCCTCAACCTAGCACTGTACCATGCAGTCTATCCCTATACACCACTAGATACCACATGCTATTGTTGTACCATCCTGTATTGTCTCGTATATTGCCTGTGTCACTGTATCTGGCTCTCCCCACGTGTACTCGATCTGAGGTGAGTCACTCAATGCAAACCAACATGCTACATCAAACAACCACGCATCTCCATGCTCCTCTGCAGGCCACTGCGCATCACTGCATACCTCTATACAACACTAGATGCTAGGTTCTAAAATTGGGTTTGTATGCATCAGGTCGCACCTAGTGTTTTAAAAACCGGTCGGTCTGAATCGGCAACCAGTCCAACCGGCCGGTTAGCTAGCCCACCGAGTCAAACCAGCAAAAAAACCTGGTTTGACACTCCATTTCGCCAGAAAAGTGGACAAAACCAGCCGGTTTGTGGTCAAACCGGCCGGTTCCATCCTAAACCGGTCGGTTTATTGCCAGGGCAACTATAAACCCCACAGAATGGATTTTGTGAGTTTTGAAGCTGTTTTGAGGGAAATTTGGGGTTGTTTTCCTCCAAAAATAGTCCCTTCAAGAAAAACATGCCTACCCTCTCATTTTCCTGACACATCTAAACCCTAACAATGTTGGCAATTAATGGTAATGTTAAATTCTTAAAGTAAAAGTGGCATCTCCTTTAATTTTCATTTTCATCCTTTTACTTAAATTTTTAACATTACCATGAAATGACTCGGGATGTTTGAGAGTGGTTTTGACCTCATTGGATTTCATATGGAGAACCTAGAATTTTAGATTTCACTAAAAATTCAGTAGACTTAATGGTTTTCAAGATTTCATGGTTTGGGGGTTTGCAATTTTCCATTTGATTCTATCACGTGTGAGGGTAAGAGATTGGTATTTGATCAAGAGCATGAAGCCCTTTGAGAACCTTGATTGTGGTGGCATTGATTGTTGAACTTTGTTGATGTTGTTGGTATTGATTGTTGAACTCCTCTACCATGGCCTTAACAAGAATGTAGTGATGCACCCTGTTGACCTCTACCGGTCAACTACCCATGTAGTACACCCCCTTTTTCTTTGCAAAAAAGGGCAGCACCTGATCAGCATGTCCGTGCCATCCTGCGGTCATCAGCAGCTTGATCAATCTAATTGTAAACCTAGTCTGCATGTATTAATTGTAAATAATCTTAGCAGATATGAGTCGTGTATGTGAATTGCCTAGGTGGACCTAACTTTCTAGTGGTAATCTACGTCCCGGAAGGTTTTTCGTCTCACCGATCCACGGATCGGCAGAGTTTTCCTTCAAACCTGATGCCAAAGCCGGGATAGATTTTGTCATTGGAATTTTAGGAGAATCCTAGTGTGTTGATCTGCTAGATTATAGTTGTGTCGCAGAACTGGGTGATTTGTGAGGGTCTATGTTAAAGGGGTTTTTTCTCCCTTAAGATGTAAATTGTAAAAAGTCATGATGTAATGTGTCCCGAGGGTCGAAAAATGTTTTAAATCCCCTCATGAGTCCTAAGTCCTAGGTCCCAGGTGATGTTTCCGAAGGCTTAGTTCGATGATCCATTTTAAAATGAATTAAAAAATTAAAAAATGAATAAAAATAATA
>APFE031170102.1:105473-118227 GCA_000404065.3 Pinus taeda
ATAGGGTTTTAGGGGGTCATTTCAGATCATCTGATCTGTGAGTCAAAGACTGAAGAAGCTCTCTTGTAAATCTGTTTCCGGTTAATAGAAGAAGACTTTGGGGTCCATATCTTGCTGGTGTTACTCTCTTGAAATGCTGTGAGATTGTTAAATTTTCTGTATATGTTATTTTCAGCCGTTAATAATAGGTTTTTGTAGAGTATTGTGAGCAAAGGTATCTTGCTCACTTGCTAGGGTTTGGGTGCTGTTAAGGTTTCTGAAATAATGGCAGGTATCTCCATTACTTCCTGAGATCTAGCAGCATTTTTGCCCTCTTTACTGATGGTTGTTTTGAGCTGTGCAGAAAACATTTTCTGAAGGAATTTTGTGGGCGTTCGGGGAAGTTCTCGGCAGAACCAGCCAACTCCCACAAGCATTTTTTGCTGAGCCTAGTTGGATTTGATCCTGGGTCTATCATTCGGTTTATTTTTCCATTTTGCATGAGAGATTTTCTGAAGTTCTTCACAGTGAAAATCTGAAATCATTATTTCTTTAAAAAATTTCTGTGCTTATTGGTGAATCTGGCTGTTAAGGGGCCAAATCTGTAAATTAAATTAGCTGATCTAGGGTTTTAATTTTGTTTAATCAACATCATTTTTGGGTGATTTTCTGTTCCAGGTTGCAGGATTTCTGAGGATTTTCAAGGTTTATCTACAATATTTTGGCTGTACAAGGGTTTCAAATATCGGTTGTTTTCAAATCTGAAGGTTTCAATTGTGTTTGAGAAGGAAATTTCTCGAGAACTTTTGTCACCTGGGCAAACCCCTTGCCACATGACCAACCACCTGCACACTGCCATATCTCTGCCCACCATTGATTATCTACGTATCTCCTCAAGGTTCCTCTGCAGCCACAAAACCAAATCGATTTTTTTTTCTTGGGTCTGAAAACGAATTTTCTTTCTTGCGTATGATCTCGTGTGGCTCCTTGCTTCAATCGCACGTGTACATATTACACACCCAACCTGCAAGCAACTTCGTCTACCTGAAAACTTCGACCTGCACGCATCAAACAGTAAAAAAGAAAACAAGAAATCGATTTTTGCAGCAGTGCATCCATCAGCCGTCCAGCAGACTTCTATGATTTTTTGGCCGCCGACCTGCACAAGAAAACCCAAAGTTGTTGAACTCTGCCCGCTGTCTACAACCTGCAAAACCAGCAAACGCAATGCAGTTTTCGAGTTTCAAATTTATCGTGGGCATCAGATACCGGCGTGTGCAAACCTCTCCACCTGCTCGTGTCGAGTTTCCATACCCGTCAAGCACGTAAACCTGTGGAAGCGTAAGCCATTTTCATATAAGCTGCGGACTTGGGTTTTATTTCAGTGGATATGCGTAAGTTTCATTTAGCGTAGGTTCAGTTGTGGATAAAAATCGATTTTCAGTCTTCAATACTTAGGTTGTATGCGTATTTTATTATCAGCGTAGTTTCTGAGCATCGTTTTGTTTTTTTTTGGGTCAGGTACGTCTCATAGTAAATCGTTTTTTTTGGTTATGTCGTTTAGGATTTAAAAAACATGAAAATAAAATCGTTTTCCCTTTTATTTTGTTTAGGTACGTCTGCATTTGTTCATATTTTATTTCCTTTTTAAGTTTTATGTACATATGCGTTAGTGTTTAGTCTTTAAATTTTAGACTTCCCCTTTTTTAAAATAGACTTTATTAGATTTTTTTTTAGTAGTTGATTTATTTTGATTTTAATAATTTTTAAATGTTAGGGTTTAGATTTAAAAAATTTAATTTTTAAGAGTTTCTATTTTAAATAGATTAAATTTAGATTTTTTTTTTTCATTTGTTTTAAAAAAAAAAAATTTAAAAAAAAAAAAAAAAAAAAATATATATATATATATATATATATATATATAAAAATAAAATAAAAATAAAAAAATCATAAAAAATATAAAATGAAAAATCAAATAAAAATTTTCTTTTAGGGCTTAGGATTGAATTTTAAATTTTGTTTTAAGTTAAAATTTTGTCAGAAAAGCTATAAAAAATTCATCGTGGAAAGCTATTTTTGCCAGATTCAGTTGTTTTCAATTATTATCTTTTATGCTGAGATCTAAATTTTTCAAGTCGAGACACGAAACTGATATCTGGTTAATAATTTACGATTCTCGTGGTGGTTTTAAGCATTTATCTTTTCGAAGTTTTCAGTTGCTGGATATCGTTTTGGCCATGTGATTTAGCTGATAACAAATGATTGTTGGTCACGATTTATTTTTCTATATCATTTAACAAGTAATCATTTTAATAACAATCTCTCAAGGCACTGGTCTGCTAACTAATCAAATTTTTTTTTAGTGCTTATCATAATCGTGTCTCGTGTCTCCCAACCAACTGTTTGGCAATTGGTCTTCATTATCTCATAGGGTCTACCCCCCTTAGCCGCGAGAGACAGGCTTAAACGGAGGGATCGGGGATCAGAGTGACAGCCCCCGGTCTGAGCGTTGTCGTGTCAATCTGCGCGACAACACACCCTTCACTCAAAGGAAAACAACTAGTTAGGCATGCTAATCTTTTTCTACCACATTATAAGGTTGAGGAGATGAACCCTTCACTCAAAACAAAATCATTGGTTAGGCATGTTAAACCTTTTCAATTTCTATCATGTTATCAGGTTGAGCAATCCAAATCTGAAGACTTTGAGCTAGATGAAGTTTATGTATCTCTTGTTGATGATGTTTATGTATATCTTGTGGATGTTGTTTATGTATTTCTAGTAGCATTGAACCAATGATGAGTTTCATGAGTGACCATGTTGATCAGTGATTTGTAGTTTTGATGTCTATTTTTGCTACTACTACTAAAGTTCTAGAGGAGTTTTAGGAGTCCTCAAACTCGAAGCCATGTTATTTATGTAGCTCATGTTGATGATCTCTTGTCTAGTAGCGGTGATGAGTTTGATCATGATAAGGAGTGATCATGTTGTTGATCACTAATATGTAGACTTGTAGTAGTTCAGTGACCCCATAGCTTAGAGCATCGTTTTTGGACTCAAGAGGTCATTTAGAGCATCATTGATTATGTATTTTGTTGCAGATATGTATTGCACCCGATGCCATTTTAATTTTTGATATATTCACCTTTACATGGTATATAGATGAGAAAAGCTTGCATATTTTGTTTCTATTAGCTTGGAATCATGGTTTTAAATCTTAAAAATAGTTTTCTTCATTAAAAAATAATTATTTAATGTATTTTTTTTAAACTGATTTGTTTAGACTTAACCAGTCCCAGTTCGACCGATTCCGGTTCAAAACCCAGTTCATTAGGTGCACCAATCTAGTCACCGGTTCCGGTCTTTGAAACATTGTAGTTCAAGTAATTTTGATTGCAAGGTGTAAGAATGAATCCAAATAAGAGCTCTCTCCTCCTTTTATCTTTGTGGGCCTTCCTTTCTTCACATGGGCCCCTCCATCTAGCACTTCGAATTCCCTCCAAACAATTCAAACAGCCTAGTTTGAATTCCGATGTGGGTGACCCCCACCTACCCGTAGCAACCAAATTAAGTTGAATTTCCTCCTAATTCCCTAAGTCGAAAATGTTGGGTTCTTTCCCTTATCCAAAATTTTGCAAAAGTGTGTGGAAACACCTTGTTACAAATGTGTTTGAGAAGGGACATGACAGAACCATATCAGATTTCCTTAATGAACAATGTAGGAATGATGTGGATTCAAAAGTTTATCGGTTTCTCTATGTATGTGGGATACCATTTGTTGACCACTACGTGTCAACTACCCATAGCAGTACACACCCTTTTCTTCGCAAAAGGGATAGCGCTTGATCGACATGTCCATGCCATTCGACAATCATCATCGACCTAATCATGTTATGTTGTAAACCCAGTCTGCATGTGTAAATTGTAAATAATCTTAGCAGATCTGAGTCATGTATGTAAATTGCCTAGGTGGACCTAATTTTCTAGTGATAATCTACGTTCCGGAAGGTTTTTTGTCTCACCGATCCATGATCGGCAGAGTTTTCCTTCAGCGTAACCCCAAAGCCGGAATGAATTTTGTCATTAGAATCTTAGGGGAATCCTAGTGCGTTGATCTGCTAGATTATAGTTGGTCGCAGAACTAGGTGATCTATGAGGGTCTATGTCAAATGGGTTTTCCCCCCTTCGGATGTAAACTTGTAAAAGTCATGATGTAAAGTGTCTTGAGGGTTAGGAAATGTTTTAATCCCCTCATAAGTCCTAAGTCCTAGGTCCTAGGCGATTTTGCCAAAGGCTAAGTTCGAGGATCCATTTAAAAAATAAAAATACAATAAATTGGAAAAAAAAACAAAACAAAAACAAAAAAAAATAATATTTAAAAAATTAAAATTAAAAAATATTTTTTGAATAAGCTTAGTAAAAAAAATTGAAAATTCATTTTTTATAGTCCATTTTTCTATAGCTAAATGCACTTAAAATGTTTATTTACAAGTTGGCTATATGAAAGTGGTAGCTGGTTAGCATTTAAATTTTATGGTCATTTAAAGCATTTAATTTTTCTTGAAGTTTATTTGTTGGATCATTTAAAGGGGTTGTGCATTTGTTGAAAATCTTACATCGCTTGGGTTATTTGATGATAAATGATTGTTCTACATGGCTTATATTTCTGCAATATTCAATAAATAATCGTTTAATCATTTATTTCATAAGGCACTGGTCTATTAACTTAATAAAATCAATTAAGTGCTTGTTGCCCCTCGTGTCTCACAACCCAACTGGTCCCCAGTTGGTCATCCATTATCCCATAGGGTCTACCCCCCTTAGCCGCGGGAGACAGGCTTAAACGGAGAGATCGGGGATCAGGGTGATAGCCCCCAGTCTGAGCGTTGTCGTGACAATCTGTGCGACAACATCTTTTGGCGCCGTTGCCGGGGATAGAGTTTTTTCTGTCCTTAGTTTATTCGACATTCATCATTATTTCTTCTTTCTTATTTTTCATTTGAGCTGGCGGAGTCAAAAAAATTTGGCATCATCTCATCTTTTACGCCATTCATTAGCCTGTCAAACGACCAACATTCTTTGGCGTCTTTTGATCTTTTCATCACCTTATTTTTCGTCATATCAGCAACTACTCTTCAGTTCATTTCTTGTTTGGGTGGTGACTCCATTTCTTTTATTTTTCCCAAACAAGAAGCTTCCCTCATATCAACTTGTTTGTTGCTTTTTGGATCCTAGAATTAGATTCATTGTTCAAGTGGCGGCTCCACTTCTTTCATCTATTGATTTTCTTGAGCAGAGATCTCGTTCTATCATCCATTTGGTCCCTAGTTATTCATCACGGATTATTCATTTAAACCATGTCATTTTACTGATAATCTCCGTGATTTTCCGAAAGAGGCCATTTCTAAATTATTTTTGTTCTCAGGTGGTGATTCAGTCACTGTTAGTCAGCATTTAAACAGGTTTATTTGTGTAATGATCATATATTGTAGACTTCCTCAATATAATCATGAAGATGTCAAGATGCGTCTATTTGTCCATTCTTTAAAGGGTGATGCTTTGAACTGGTTTAATAATTGTCCTGAAGATTCTTTCACTTCTTTACAAGACATTGTCGATGCTTTTAAAGATAGATATGGTGATCCAGATAGCTCGCCTTGTGCCCCTAAAATTGTGCAACAGAATGAAAGTAATCTTGTAAAAGGTCTCCAGTTGTCGATGAAAGATTCCAAGACAATTCTTCATATCAGAATGTGCCATCCACCTGTACCATTGCAGATCAAATCTATGATAGTGGAAAAGCAGGGACAAATTGTAAAAACAGTGTTGACAATGAAAAGGAAGATCAGAAGCAAATTATACAAGAACTAATGCGGCTGGTAAAAAATATGGAGATCAATCAAACTAATTACGCTAATGATGTGAGAACTTTATGCACCCACCTGGAAAAACGTAATAAGGAGATGGAGATTATGCAAAATCAGCATGCTAAGGAAATTGAGGCCATGAAAACTAATCATGACACAGAAATTAGTTTTATGCAAAGCAAGTTATCAGGCTTAGAGGAAAATATGACGAACATGCAAGCAAATCATAAGAAAGAGATAAACTCTATGCAGCATTGCTTGACGACCATAAAGGAAAAAGACGATAAAGTAATAAAAGATATGGAAGCTAATTAGATATGTCTTCAGAATAAGTTACTGACCATGGAGGAAGACCATGCCAGGGAAATCAGTACTATAAAGGTTGAGCACTCTAGTCAGATGGATGCCATTAAAATACAGTTGCAGAAATTTCCACAGCAATCGGAAGATGAAAGAAACCGAGGAATGTCAATAGATCAGAAGCCTCCTTATCTGTTACAGCAAGCTCCATCTTGTTATGGGGTTCTTTGTTCCATTGAAAATTGCCTCGATGAAAGGGAAATTAATAATCAGATTGATGCTCACACGGTTAATCCACCAATCATTGACGATCAAGTTATAACTCATGGCACCTGTGAGATTGGTCCATCATCCTTGGCAGGGCAGATGCAGAATGAAGAAATACATATCACGCATATCTTGCATACTTCATCTGAGATTTTTGAACCATAAAGTTCCATGCCATCAGTGATACGGCCTACCAGGAAGAAAAAGCGCCAAAGAAAGAGAACGAGAAGAAGATTTGATGCATCAGACGGTCGTGAGCAGCTTGACTTTCAAATAGGAAAAACTCCTACCATATGTAGAATTGGACATGGCACATCTGACAAGCAGCCGACAAATTTGCCTGAAAGCAGGCAAATGCTTAGTATACACTATATTGAACACATCTGATGCCATGGGGCATCCTTTGTATTGTATTTCTAACCCTACTCCTTGTTTTTCAGTATTTTCATTTCTATTTTAAGATTAGATTTAATTTTTCATGTTGTTAGACTAGTTAATAAATGAAGAGCTTCTATCTTTCATGTGCTTAATGTTATATGATGATTTTTGAATGGACGCTACTTATTTCTATTGTGTGTTGCGTGGATGCAGATTCTAGATTCTCACATTCTTGCAATGCAGCAACGTGTCCCCAAGTAGAGCCAGATGTTGACCACTACTTGTCGACTACCCATAGCAGTACACCCCCTTTTCTTCGCAAAAGGGATAGCGCTTGATCGACGTGTCCATGCCATTCGACAATCATCATTGACCTAATCATGTTATGTTGTAAACCCAGTCTGCATGTGTAAATTGTAAATAATCTTAGCAGATCTGAGTCATGTATGTAAATTGCCTAGGTGGACCTAATTTTCTAGTGATAATATACGTTTCGGAAGGTTTTTTGTCTCACCGATCCATGATCGGCAGAGTTTTCCTTCAACCTAACCCCAAAGCCGGAATGAATTTTGTCATTAGAATCTTAGGGGAATCCTAGTGCATTGATCTGCTAGATTATAGTTGGTCGCAGAACTAGGTGATCTATGAGGGTCTATGTCAAATGGGTTTTCCCCCCTTCGGATGTAAAATTGTAGAAGTCATGATGTAAAGTGTCTTGAGGGTTAGGAAATGTTTTAATCCCCTCATAAGTCCTAAGTCCTAAGTCCTAGGTCCTAGGCGATTTTTCCAAAGGCTAAGTTCGAGGATCTATTTAAAAAATAATTTAAAAAAAAATGGAAAAAAAAACAAAACAAAAATAAAAAAATATTTTGAAAAAAGCTTAATAAAAAAAATTGAAAATTCATTTTTTATGGTCCATTTTTCTATAGCTAAACGCACTTAAAATGTTTATTTACAAGTTGGCTATATGAAAGTGGTAGCTGGTTAGCATTTAAATTTTATGGTCATTTAAAGCATTTAATTTTTCTTGAAGTTTAATTGTTGGATCATTTAAAAGGGTTGTGCATTCGTTGAAAATCTTACATCGCTTGGGTTATTTGATGATAAATGATTGTTCTACATGGTTTATATTTCTGCAATATTCAATAAATAATCGTTTAATCATTTATTTCATAAGGCACTGGTCTATTAACTTAATAAAATCAATTAAGTGCTTGTTGCCCCTCGTGTCTCCCAACCCAACTAGTCCCCAGTTGGTCATCCATTATCTCATAGGGTCTACCCCCCTTAGCCGCGGGAGACAGGCTTAAACGGAGAGATCGGGGATCAAGGTGACAGCCCCCGGTCTGAGCGTTGTCGTGACAATCTGTGCGACAACACCATTCAATGTTCTTCGCTCACCTTATTGGCATGAAATGGTTTCTGCCATAAATGATGCCCCTAAAGGATACAAGAGACCTGATATGAAAAGGCTAGAACTGGTGGACAGTCCACCGTGGACTTGATCATGAAAAAGCAAAAATATCACATTCTTTGAGTACAATGACAAATTCTTGCACTAAGCATGGGGTGTCCATTGTATCTGATGGATAGACAAATGTAAAAGGCAAGCCATTGATAAGCTTTCTAGCTGTGTCTGTTAGTGGTGCCATCTTTCTTTTAGCATATGATTACTCAGACAAGTTCAAGATCGACATCAACATTGCAAAACCATTACTTGAAACAATTGAACGTATTGAGCCATACAATGTCATCCAACTCATCACTGATAATGCTGCTAATTGTAAAGCAACGGGAGCAATTATTAAGGATATATAACCCAACATATTCTGGTTTGGTGTTTGGTTCACACAATGAACCTTTTGATTCATGATATTATTAAGAACAAAAACCAACAATACAAATGGATTGATGATTTGTACAAGAGAGGTAAAAAAATGATAAAATTTATTACAAGTAATAGCAATACCCATAGGCTTTTCCACAGTCACTCAAGATTGGAGTTGTTGAAGATTATGAAGACTAGATTTGCTAGCTATTACCTCACCTTCAGGCACCTTTTGAAGGAAAGAGAGTCATTGGCCAGCATGGTATCAAGTCCACACTAGCAGGTATTAAAGGAAAGGGCTACAAATGCAGCTGACAAGCAAGGTTTTGAGCAAGTGGAGGAGACCGCTCTTGATAGTCAGTTTTGGGCACATGTGAGGCAAGTATTGGAATTCACCAAGCCCATTTATCACATGATTCGTTTTGCAGATACAAATAAACCAGTGATTGGGGAGGTGTATGAGCAAATGGATACCATGTTGGGGCAAATAAACGATATTGTTCAGAAAGATGATCCCAACTTGTATCCACTAATTCACAATTGTGTGTGTACACGGTGGAATAAACTTAATGTTCCACTACATGCCTTGGCGTATATCCCTATGCCAAAATACTACTCTCCATCTTGGTTGGGCCAACCTGCACCTGGGGGTGGGGTTAGGGTCAAACCCCATACAGATTCGGAGGTATCTATAGGATATATGGAAGCATTAGACAAGTTGGTCCCTGACAGGGAGAAGTGTGCTAATTTGCGTCTTGAATTAGGCAGATACATCAGTTGCACTGGTTTGTTTGGTTCTTTGCATGCAATGGAAGATAGAGACAGATTTGATGCTCTCACATGGTGGGAAGCATATGGCGGCATGGGACTTTTGCCAAAATTGGCAAAAAAAGTTCTCTCACATGTTGTAAATACTTCTTCTGCAGAGAGGTGTTGGAGCACCTATAGCTTCATACATAATGTGAGAAGAAACAAACTCAATGAAAACTAAGCAGAAAGTTTGGTTTATGCGCAACACAACTTGAGGTTGTTGATTCATTACTGTGATCGGGCTTATGAGGATCCAACATATAATATTTGGGACAACCAGCGAGAGGACGATAATTTGGAGGATGGCACAATACATATTGAAGAACTAGAAGCAGAACTTATGAGAGATGGAGATGAAGCAACAACCATGCCACCCCCACCATCCAGTAGCAGTGCTCGAGTTCCAAGTCTTGTTCCTTTGTAGTCGTCGCCTCCATGTACATCCACATGTGGAGGGCATTTGCCTTCTGGTTCTAGTCGTGGGACTGTGCGGGAGGAGACTCCTAGAAGACCACCACAACCTGCTCAAAAATTAGACATTATTCGTGATGGCAAGAGGAAGCTATAGATGATAGATTTACTTGTCTTTTCTAGTTTCTAGTAGTTTTTATAAGTGTTGACTCTTTCATATTTATTATGATATTTTTTGTAAACAATATATGACAATTTAAGTTTGAAGCTTGAAGTTGGCAATCATAGCTCATTGGTAATGAATTATGAATATGATTCTTCGTGAAAGTTGAAATTTGTTTCATTTCATGTAAGATATTCTTTGTTGTAATGGTTATACTTAGCTTACAAGTACAACATTGGTGATCAATTATGATAAATGTTATATATTGAATTTTGAAAGCTTGAAATTTTAAGATTGATGAATCATGATTCATGAGACTCAATATGTTGTATGTTACTAACTTGTGAACATGGTTAATGAAGATTATAACTTCTAGATGATTGTTGTTATATGGTTCAATCTATGTTTTTTATGTTTTTTATATCTAATTCATCATTCTACATGTTTTTGTTGACATATATGCACCAAAATATAAAAAATATAAAAAATTATATATTTATATAAAAAAATGTTCCCCAAACCGGGAGCTTCTGAAAATGTCGCTCCAACTCCCGCTCCCTATTTTTGCTCCTGCTCCCAAGTAACCTTGGAACAAAATTTTGAAGAGTATTTTAAAGCACACTTAAAGAAACCTTGTAGCAGTTGTGTGGAAACACTATTTAAGGCAGTCCTAAAGCAATTGAAGACATTCTTGATCTCTTATAAAGTATGTCTTTTGTAAAATTTTGTTTGAGTTGGAGATTGGAGGGATTGAAGTCCCAATTGTTCACCAAGTTGGAACTTGGAAGTTTTTGAGAGGATTGGAGTCCTCATTTTGACCAAGTAGGAGCTTGGGGCTATTCAAAAATATTATTGTACAAGTTGGAGCTTGATTTGTTCAACAAGAGAATCGGAGTCCTCATTATTTTTGTTTTCTCTTATGATCTGGTTCATTTTGTGATAAAAAATTTAACTGGCATGAATAACAATTGAAAGAAATATTGATTCAACCCCCCTCACAATATTTCCAACAATTGGAATCAGAGCTAGCTTTTTCGAGATCAACCTAACAGCTGGAAGAAGGATGTTGATTCATGAGGGCCAGTAGGGAAGCAGGGAAGGCTCCTCTCTTTGATGGAACAAATTTTGCCTTCTAGAAAATTAGAACGAACTTCTACTTGATGCCTCTTGGAGCAGAAGTATGGCAATCAGTTACAAATGGATACACAATCCCATCTCCTCTGCCAACAAGTACATATGGGAAGAAAGCTTATAAAGCAAATGGAAAAGCCTTGAACTCTATGACAAGTGGATTATCTCATTCGGAATTCACCAAGGTTACGAATTGTGAATCAGCAAAAGAAATGTGGGACAAGCTTGTTAGCATTTATGAAAGAGATGACAAAGTCAAGAAGGCAAAGCTCCAAACCTTTAGAAGACAATTTGAAAGTCTCAAGATGAATGAAGAAGAAGATATTGCTACTTATTTTCTCTGGGTAGATGAAGTTGTCAACTCTCTCAGAGGTCTAGGTGAAGATATCAAGGAGAAGACAAATGCCCAAAAAGTTCTGAGATCTCTCCCATACCGCTTTGATGCCAAAGTTAGTGCCATAGACGAGTTGAAAGACTTGGACACTTTGTCAATGGATAAGCTTCATGGAATTCTCATTGGCTATGAAAATAAGAACAGGAAACTCAAATCACGAAGAAGTTGCATTCAAGGCATCAAGAAAATCAAGAAAAGGGAAGAGTTGTAATTGCAGTAGTGATGATTCCAATGTTGAAACAGAATTGGCACAATTTGTGAAGAAACTGAAGAAAGGATCCAAACTCAAAGGTACGTACCCTCTCATTTGTTTTAAATGTGGAAAAACAAGACATTATGATGCAAAGTGCCCCTTCAAGGATAATAGTGATGATGAAAATGAACCCAAAAAAAGAACATTCAAGAAGAAAGGACCAAACAAGAAGAATTTATTTTCCAAACAAGAAAGTGATGATTCTGATGAAAATGAACCTAAGAAAATATTTTTTAAAAAGAAAGGCTCAAACAAAAGGAATCTCTTCTCCAAGCAAGATAGTGATGATTCTGATGAGGAAGATGACTATGCAGGAAGTAGTGAAGTATTGTTCATGGCATTTACAAATCATACTAATGAACCTGAAGAAGAAGAAGAAGGAAATGTGGATGAACTGTTGGTTAGTGCTATTGAAGAAAATGAGAAACTAAGAAAGAAGATCATCTCTCTCAAACTATGTTACTTGGGAGCAGGAGCAGGAGCGGGGAGCGGAAGCGGGAGCGGGAGCGACCATTTTCAGAAGCTCCCGGTTTGGGAGCGAATCCGAGAGCGATTTTTTAAAAATATATATATTTTTTATATTTTTTAATTTTTGATACATATATGTCAACAAAAACATGTAGAATGATGAATTAGACATAAAAAACATAAAAAAACATAGATTGATCATTGAACCATATCACATCAATCATCTAGAAATTATAATCGTCATCAACCATGTCCACAAGATAGTAAAATACATATTACAACTGCAACATATTGAGTCTCATGAATCACGATTCATCAAATTCAATCTTAAAGTTTCAACTTCAAGTTTTCAAAATTGAAAATTCAATAGCATTTATCATCATTGATCACCAAAGTTGTACTTGTAAGCTAAGTTTAACCATTACAAGAAATAATATCTTAGATATTTCTAAGTCCTAACTTCTAACTATTAACATGATATGAAATGTTATAAATTTATAAAATG
>APFE031170102.1:121148-132713 GCA_000404065.3 Pinus taeda
AGCTAAATTGTTAACTTACTTACCTCTGCAGGCTTGCTCCTCGCTCCTTCCTCCTCGCTCCTCGCTCTTCCTTGCTCCAAACTCAAGCTCTTCAAGCTCTTCCAATTCTTCAAACACTCACAATGAAATGTTTTTAGGCCCAATGGGCCTTTTAAAACAAAAAAAAATTTAAAAAAAAATTATTTTTTTCGGGTCCACGGAATTTTTTTCCGCCGACCCGCTCCCGGCCAGCTCAAAATCGCTCCCGAAGCGATTTTTTAAAGGCCGGGAGCGATCGGGAGCGATCGCTCCCCGATCTCTCCCGGGCTTTAAAAATCGCTCCGGGAGCGACGGAGCGGCCGCTCCCTAAGACGCTCCCAAAATCGGCAGGGAGCGAATAATTTCAGGTAGGGAGCGCGCTCCCGAAAATCGCTCCCATCCGAGAGCGATTTAGGGAGCGCGCTCCCGAGCCGCTCCCGCCCGGAGCGCGCTTAGGGAGCGGGTTCGAAGGGGGGGGGGCGCTCCCCCGCAACTATGCTCTCAAAACTAAAAGAGAAGCAAAGAATATAGAAGAAATCTTAAACAACAAGCCAAAGGAAAAGGAAGAGATTTGAGAGAAATTGGAAGCCGAAGTTGTCTCTCTAAAGAAAGAACTGAACCAGGTCAATAGAAGTTTGAAAAGTTCTCAAACCCTTGATGTTATCCTCAGCACTCAAAGACCACAACATGACAAATTAGGGCTTTGCTACATAGGTGAATCATCCAAATCAAAGAACACTGTATTTATCATGAAGAAATGCCTAAAAGTTATGATGATGCTCTTCGCAATTACCCAAGAGGAGAGAAGAAGTTCCGTCCAAGTCAAAGATCTCCTTCCAACAATCCAAGAAATGAGAAGAAGTCTTTTCCAAAAAAGGATGTTACATCAAGCCAAGGCTATCCTAACAGATATCAAACTATTTTCCTCGGTTATTATTTCTTTTGCAAAAATTGTGGTTACCAAGCTAAGCATTGCAAGGCTTAGGGAAATAATAAAGATGCTAACTCAAATGGGTATAGGATCAACTTCCCTAATAAATCTATAAATTCAAGGAGACAAGATTAGATCAAGACTTATAACTCTTTTGATCCTTTGTCAAAGAATTGTCTAGAATGCTCCAAATGTAATAATCGAAGTTATGAAACTCAAAATTGCCCACTTGAGCTAAAAGGAAAGGTTTGGAGAAGGAAGGATTCCACTTCAAGAAAATGTGGTCTAGCTTTGTGTGCACCTAATGAGGAAAACAAGTGGTTTGTAGGCAATGGATGTTCTAAACACATCACTGGTGACCAAAAGAAGTTTATCTTGCTAGATAAGAAGGATGGAAATGTGACTTTTGGAAGTTGATCTGCTAAAATTGCCAGTAAAGGCATAGTTAGTCTCATAAATGGCAGGGGCAAAGCACAAAATGCACTACTCGTTGAAGGACTCAACCACAATCTTCTAAGTGTCAGCCAAATTTGCGACCAAGGACATGATATCATTTCTAGTGCCAAGGATTGTGAGATAAGGAGGTCTTCTTTAGGAAAAGTGTTGTGAAAAGGAGTAAGAACAGCATATAATGTATACATTCTTAGTGAAATTCAAGAAGAAAAAAGTTACATAAGTCAAGCAGATGATAGTTGGTTATGGCAAAAGCAATTGGGACATTTAAACTTTGATAATTTGGTGAAGATCATCAAGACTCAAGGAGTGAGAGACATTCCCACAATTTCAAAACTTGAAAACGTTATTTGTGCACCATGTCAACATGGAAAGTAGACAAGGACAAGCTTCAAGAAAAAGGGATACTCAACATCAAAGCCTATGGAGATCATCCATGCGGATCTATGTGAACCAACTAGAACTCTAGCTATACAAGGCGAAGGTACTTTGCATTATTTGTAGATGATTATACTAGAATGATGTGGGTAATTTTCATAAGAGTCAAATTAGAAGTTGTAGAATGCTTTAAGAATTTCAAGGCTCTTGTCAAAAATGAAAGAGGATCAAAAATCAAGTGCCTAAGAATAGATAGAGGTGGAGAATTTACTTCAAAAGAATTCAATGAGTTTTGTGAAACACATGGAATCAAAAGGGAACTCTACGTTGCTAGAATTCCACAACAAAATAGAGTGGTTGAAAGAAGGAACAGATTTGTACAAGGGACTGCAAGAACAATGTTGCTTGCAACTAATTTGCAGCCTAAATTTTGGAGAGAAGTAGTTGGGGAAGCAGTATATACTATGAACAAGGCACAACTCTCGACAAATAGTGATAAAACTCCATATGAATTACGGAAAGGAAGCCCTGCTTTAGTGAAATATTTTAGAATATTTGGGAGTAAGTGTTTTATGAAGAGCAATGATGATTCATTGAGCAAGTTAGATACTCAAGTTGATGAAGGACTATTTCTTGGATACTCTACAAGAAGTAAGGCCTACAAATGCTACAACAATTGGTTGTGAAAGATAGTTGAAAATATTAATGTAAAAATTGATGAAGCTCTTCCTTAAAGAGAATTTGAAATCAATGAAGACAATCCTATTATTGGAGATCCAGAAGAAGAAGATGCTACAAAAGAGGAAAAGGCGTCGGAAAGTCAAAAGGAACCATCCGAAACTCCATCAAGGGTAAAATTTGTTCAAAAACATCATCTAGAAAATCAATTTATTGGTGATGTAGATGATGCGACACATACTCGAAGAAAGATGACAAATACACCAAAAAGGAATGGCATTGCCCTACAATCCACAATAGAACCAGAGAACTTCAGTCAAGCTAGTAAGGATCCTCATTGGATAAAAGCAATGGAAGAAGAGATGCATTTGATCGAAAAGAATGGAACATGGGAGCTAGTAGCTCATCCAAAGGACAAGAATGTTATAGGAACCAAGTGCGTGTTCAAGAACAAGATGAATGAATAAGCACAAATCAGCAGAAACAAGGCAACGTTGGTGTGCAAGGGGTACTCTCAAATTGAAGGAATTGACTTTGAAGAAACCTTTCCTCCCATATCCTGATTGGAAGCTATAAGGGCATTTGCTTGTCCAAAAGTCTTCAAAGTTTATCATATGGACGTAAAATCAACATTTCTAAATGGTCACATAAAGGAAGAAGTTTACATGGAACAGCCAGAAGGGTTCGATTTGGCAAAAGGAAAAGGCTTTGTTTGCAAATTAAAGAAGGTCTTGTATGGATTAAAACAAGCTCCAAGAGCTTCGTAAGCTAGACTTGATCAATATCTTCAACAACAAGGCTTCAAAAGAGGAGTTATTGGGAGCAATCTTTACATGAAGATAGACAAAGACAACTTGCTAATCACTCTTATGCATGTTGATGACCTGATTTTTTCCAGTAACAACATTGAGATGAGTCATGAATTCGCCCAAAATATGTCAAAAGAATTGAAATGTCGATGATTAGTGAGTTATCCTACTTTCTTGGACTTCAAGTAACTCAAACCAAAGCAGGTATATTCATATCACAAGCAAAATATCTTAAAGATATGCTTAAGCAATTTGTGATGGAACAAACGTGTTTTGTAAGCACACCTATGACTACAGGTTGCAAGCTAAGTAAGGATGATGAATCACCTATGGTGGATGCCACTCTTTATAGATCAATGATTGCAGCCCTCTTATATCCAACAGCTTCACGGCCAGACATCATGCAGGTAGTAGTAATGTTGTTAAATAATGAATCCATACAGGTGAGGATAGTTTTAGATAGAGGTAGAATGACCTGTTATAGAGTTTTATGAACCCAACGTTTCGGACTACCAAGTGAGTCCATCATCAGGGGATGCGTCAATAAATATTCTTTAGATCTTAATGATGTATCCAAGAGCTCTTTTTCAGGTGTATATATATAGGTTATTAAGAAGGGACATGAGAAATTAGGTCGGCCATTATCCTATTAGTTTATTTTATATATTTATTTATTATTATTATTTTATTTATTTATTTATTTATTTATTATTATTATTATTTTATAATATTTTTAATTAATTTATTTATTATTATTATATTTAATTCGCTAATAAATAAGTTAGATAGGTAATTTATTTATTTATTTATAATAGTTTTAAAGGAATAAATTAATTAATTAATTAATTTTATTATTTATAGAATTAATTATTATGCTTACTAATTTTATTATTATATAAGATTAATTGTTTTTAATTAATGGGTGTGATTGATTAATTTGTTTAAATTAATTAATTATTTATTTATTTATTTATTAATTAATTAATTTTTTTATTTTTTTTTTTTTTGGCAAGATTCCAATCAGAGCCTAAGGAATCTCATATGCTAGTTCTAAAGAGAATCCTCAGATATCTGAAAGACACTCTTGATTTTATATTGTGGTATCCTAAAAGCACAACTCTTATCATGATAGCATATACCAATCCAGATTGGGCAAGAAGTGTTGATGATCAAAAAAGTACTAGTGGGAATGCATTTTTTTTGGGAGATTGTCTTGTACCCTTGCTTAGCAAGAACAATCATCCATATCTCCTCTCTCCAAAGTTGAGGCCGAGTACATAGCCGTTGCAGATTGGTGTACACAAATCCTATGGATGAAGGAAGCTTTGAAGGATGTCAACATACAAACAAATCAGCCTATCACCATTTATTGTAACAACACCAATGCAATCAGTTTCTCAAAGAATCCAGTGATGCATTCAAAGAAAAAACATATCCCAATCAAGTATCACTTCCTCCAAGAATAGGTTGCAAAACAGAACATCAAAATGGAGTATGTCAACACCAAGAAGCAAATTGCAGATATCTTCACAAAACCCCTAACACGAGAAGCATTTCAAAATCTTCGTCAAAAGATGGGGGTCATCTCTCTTGCGTCAAATTAGAGCATCCCCTTGCTATTGATGTCAAAAGTGGAGAAGTATGAAGACGGGGAGCAACATGATGACAAGGGGAGCAGTTTATGAAAAGTTGCTCCCATCAATAACAAAGGGGGAGATTGTTGGAAGAAAAATTGTTATTGATGTCAAAGGAGACACCAGCTCAAGGAAATGATGACACAAGCCCGTAGAGGACATTATTCCCTTTCCAACGAGCATTTATTTTCCTTCTAAATCCTCATACTTTGAGACAAAATGATTTTACAAGTTGAAATATTATATTTTTTATGCTAGCCGACATGAGCCTACATGTACAAGTCAGCTCCTCCACAAAGGGAAGTGTCTCTTCACTATAGGGAAAAACATGCATAAATAGAAGGTTGAATGCCTCATTAGCCATCAACTTGGATCAGAAAATAAGACAAGAAAAGCAAGAAGGGTTGACAACTCGTGAACCAAGGAGGCCAAGGAGGATGAAGGTTGAAGATTACTTGTTTTTGAGTTTTTTGTGGTTTCTTTTTGGGATATATCTTTGTCTATGCTAGGAATACTTATGGAGTGAAACATCTTCCTTCCATTACAGATCGAATTGGTTAAACTTGTGAACAGAACAACCTCATGCAGCTGTTTTCCAGCTCGAACAAGGTCTTCTTTCTCACGACCTATACTTACCCTCTAACAGAACTAGCATCTGGGCATATTGCAGACCTATGACCAGTGACTGAGGCTCGGACCTGTAGACCTGTTGCAAAGATATTGCAGACCTGTGACCAGTGAAAGTGGCTCAGACCTGTTGACCTGTTGTAGAGATATTGCGGACCTGTCACCAGTGACTATTGCTCAGACCTGTGGACCTATTGCAGACATATTATATTCCATAAACTTGGATTTTGTAGCCTCCTAGCAGCTTAGACTTGTGTAGACCTATAGCATTTAAAAAGCTCAGACCTGTGTTATTTGCCAAATTCAGACCTGTAACATTTGAAGAAGATCTCGGACCTGTCACATTTTTTGAGTTCAAAACTGATGTTATTTTGGATTAGACCTGTGCTTGTGAACAGACTTCTAGTAATTTGGACCTGTGACACTTGGTTTGGAGTTTCGGCATCTCTTGAAGCAGTCCTTTGGGCATCGTTTGGAGCACAGTGTTTTGGCATCAAGACAAACTATTGAACTGCCCCATGACACCATTGGAGCAAAATAGGAGTATAGAAAAGCAGTTGGAACAAAACTTTGAAGAGTATCTCAAAGCACACTTGAAGAGACCCTGTACCAACTGTGTTGAAACCAATGTTGCAATTATTGTTATCGGGATAATATCAGCAAGGGAAACAATTGGGAAAAAATCGGAAAAATTTGTAAAAATCGGGAAATAATCATAAAATACAAAAGTATTCATTTTTTTCAATTTTTTTCAATTTTTTTAATATCTATAGCATCTACAACATAAAATAAATACATTGACACATAAATATGATAAAAGTACTAATATATAAGATGTGTAATATCATTTTTAGTGCTACATCACACATAACAGTGAATCATGTCCTGAATAGTAAGTCTCAACTCCCGAGTCCCAACTTAGCCTCAAAATATCAACAAAAAATATAATAATGTATCTCATATCATGAGTCATAATGTCATATACAATGAAATGAACCAAATAACTAAAGTCTAATACTACTGATTTCCTCTGCCCCTCTTGCAAGAAAATGCAATAGCTTTCCCTTTCCCACTAGATGTAGATGCCGGTGGAGTTGGCAATGGACTCTGTTCTAGAAGCTGAAGAACTAGGAGTAGGAGCTACAAGAGGTAGACCACGTCCTCTACTGGTGATAGGGGTAGCCTGGGTAGGTGGTGTCACTTCCTCCTCCTGTTGCTCCTCCTCCTCCTCTTCCTCCCCCTCTATGCCTTCCACTACCTCCTGCTCTAACCAATCATTGGCAGACTCCATGAGAGGCCTCTCGGTCTCAACCCTCCATGCAGCAGTGTTGTCAATCCCATCCAATGAAATGGCCTCCATATCAGGTATCCTCTCAAGTTGCCTCACACACAATCGAAGATTGTAGTAGACGTAGACCATGTCCTTAAGTCGCTGGGACTCCAACCTGTACAAAGATCATGGAATAATAATTATAAAAAAATATTGTTTAATAAATTCAAAAAGTTAATTGGAAATTTGCAATAATTTAAGTTTTAAGTTTAACCTGTTGTGCTTCTTGTTGTGTATTTTTTCAAATATACCCCAGTTGTGCTCGCATCCTGAGGAGCTACATGTTTGGCTGAGGATTCGAATGGAAAGCTTTTGCAGATGGGGTACCCTAGCACCATACATTCACCACCAATGCCACTTCCTTATTCACCTTAGCCTAACACCCTCTTTGCTAGTTGCTTCTTCATTTCTGCTTTGGCCTCTCTCTCATGCTCTAATTCTTCCAATGATCTCATGGCTCTTCGGATGATTTCCGGATTTGTATTTGTGCAAGGCCTTACATCAAATCTAGGGATTTGTGCAAGGTGATACTTCAATCTATAAACCCCCACGACATATGATGCCCACACAACTTGCAACTCAAATTTATTCTATCAAACCCTCCATCAGGTTCACCAAATTCCCACAGAGGGTCCAATTTCCTTGGCATGTTTGTAACTTGGTTGAACTCTTGACTCTTGAATTTTAAATTTGTAAGATGAAGTTTGAACTTTGAACTTTGAAGTTGAACGGTGAACCTATGGCAAAACAAGGATTGCAAGTTACAAAAATTAAAAAAAATTACATACATGAGTAACATGACAAAACACATTGAATTTTTGACAATTTAACAAACAAAAACACCATCAAATCAACTCAAAAATATTTGACAAACAATGAGTTATCCAAACCCAACCAAAAACAAAACAAAACACATAAATTTGGTGCCCATATCAGTTTGCCAGAGAGAATTGATCCTCTCCCCCTCAGCTCTCAATCCACCAGGGTTTTTGAGTCATTCTTCTCCTCCTCAGCTCCCAATCAACCAAGGTTTTTCTCCTAGGTCACTACCAATCCACGCCGTTGCCACTGTCTGTCCAAATGAATTTAAAAAAAAAATCGATTTTTTTTGTTATAAACTCGTTGTGTGATGGCCCAACGATAAATTCGGTTTGAATCACGATAGCAATGAAATAATCGCGAGTTTTTCAATTTATCGCGATTTTTCCAGGAAAAATCGCAAAAAAAGAAATAGCGTAAAAATCAAGCGATATAATCGCCAAAGTTTAAAAATCGCGATTTTCCGATATTATCGCGATTTTCGAACACTGGTTGAGACACTGTTGAAGGCAATCCTAAAGCAATTGGAGACATTCTTGATCTCTTGTAAAGTAAGTCTTTTGTAAAATTTTATTTGAGTTGGAGTTTGGAGGGATTGGAGTCCTAGCTTTTTACCAAGATGGCGCTTGGAGGGATTGGAGTCCCAGTTTTTTGACCAAGTTGGAACTTAGAAGTTTTCGAGAGGATTGGAGTCCTTATTTTGACCAAGTACAAGCTTGGGTCTATTCAAAAATATTATTGTACAGGTTTTCTGTTGGAAACTGATTTGTTGAACAATTGGATTGGAGTCCTCATTATTTTGATTAAGAAAATTATTTTTGTTGTCTCTTATGTTCTAGTTCATTTCGTGATAAAAATCTTAACTGGCATAAATAACAATTGAAAAAAATACTGATTCACCCCCCCCCCCTTGGTATTTCCAACATTTGACACAATTTCACTAAGGGGATTCAATCAATTTGAGAATCATGCAATTCCTTGGTTAGGAATTAAGACCCTGAGGAATATTAGTGAGAGTTACATGGAGTCTAATGGCAATCTTCAATTGATAACTATATAAATTTCATTTTTTATCTTCATGGAGAAGTCTTCTATTCTCTTTTTCTCCTCATCACTAAAATAAAAATTATTATGTATCAAAGAGAAAGATTACTATCAGGTTTTTGTGAAAATTCTATCACTGTAGCAATTGATTTACTTTTCCTACTTATTTCATCATAAGTTATTCATAAAATTACTTCAACAAACATTAAAATAAATATTGTTGCAGATATCACACTGTAATACAGAAACAAACATATGCACACATTGACACGGTTATTTTGGAATAATGTCCCCGGAAAAACCCAATGTGGGAAAATCGATGCAGCAAGGGAGGATTTTGTTATTCAGCAATTTTCTAGTACAATAGGGTGCCAAACTAGCTTCCCCACAGATAGACAAATTTCCAGCACTTCTTTTGAACCTAGTGTACGCCCTACTGACCTCTACGTCGGCCTAAAACACTGTGTCAACCTGTTGAGGCTCTGTGTCAGCCTACTGAGCCTCTACGCAGCCTCTCTGGCCTTCTCATCACTCCTGCAGCTTCTGCGTGGATGACGCAGGCCCTTCTGGCTCTACGTAGTCTTTGCTGCCTCTGTGTGGCTTCCTCTGGCTCTGTGCCTACCTCTTCCGCCTCTGCACTGATCTCCCGTATCTCAGTTCTGTACTTGCTGCCTCCTGACTGCTCTCCAGACCACTGGTTCAATTTCTCAGCAAACCCCGCTCCATAAATTGAACTGACTAGTCTCCCTCAATCTATTCTCCAAGTGACCCTCAAGCCTCCTCTTATACTTTTCCTGTTGACATCTCAATGGTCAAGATTAAGTCCCTAATCAATGGCTAAGATTAGATCTAGCTTGATCCATGTCTTTTGGACCATTCTAACACAGATTCATATTAATACACATTAATATTTTATTTTCCCTATGTTTAAACTTAGGGACTCCATTAAAAATATTAATTATTTTAATATCTCCTGATTTGTTTAAAATCTGACCAAACCCTTTCTGAGTATTAGAGATCTCATGTGCCCCAACCTCTCCACCAAATTTCGTGGCTAGAGCACATCCAATGCTACCCCAAATCAGCACTCCCTCTTAGTGAGGATTGTGCTCTAGCAATACTCCTCAATGAGTATTACTCTAATCATCCGACATCAGTACCTACGCTGATGCTAGGCCTTCCTGCCCAACATCCTCTGCATTGTTGTATCCTGTACTGCTGCGCATGGTTTTGCCACTGCCTCTGCTGCATCTGTACGATAGCTCCCTTTGCATTCGTGTTGTTGCTGGTCCTTTCTCCCAACACTGCAACTCCCTCTTCATTTGTGCTGCTAACACACTACTTCTAAAAGGGGTTCTTTACCATCCCCATCTTTTCCCTGAAGTAGTCAAATTTTGACTTTCCAAGGGCCTTGGTGAGGATATCTACCACTTGTTCCCCTGTAGGATGTAGTTCAACTGTACAGCTCCTCGTTGGACACAATCTCTAACAAAGTGACACCAGATATCAATATGCTTCGACCTATCATGGAATACTGGATGCTCAAAGAGTTTGATGCAACTTTGATTATCACAGATGATCCTGGTCACCTCCATATTTCTTCTGAATAGGTTTACAACAGTTTTCTAAGCCATATGGCCTCACACGAAGTTGTGCTTCTTGCCATATATTTTGCCTCAAACGAGCTCAGAGCCACGGACTTATGTTTCCTACTGCACCAGGAGGTCATTCCTGATCTAATGTTGAAACAGTACCCAAAGGTACTTTTCCGATCCACTGAACTTCCTGCCCAATCTACATCGGTAAATCCACTCAACCTAATATCCTTCCCCTTGGTGTATAAGAGCCCATAATCAATTGTTCCCTATAAATACATGAGAAAGTGTTTGGCTGCTGCCCAGTGAGCCCTCTTTGGTTCCGCCATGAACTGACTGAGGGTGTTGACAGTGTAGCAAATATCTGGCCTGGTATTAATTAGATACATCACGGACCATATGAGTTGTCGGTATAGGGCGGGATCGACATCCTTGTCTTCTGATGCATCAATCTTCTTCCAGTTGGTGATCATTGGTGTAGCCATAGGTCTACAGTCTCCCATCCCGAACCTTTTCAAGATTTCTATAGCATACCTCCCTTGCCCAAGGAAGATTTCTTCTTTCTACTGCCAAACTTCCAACCCTAGGAAATAGTCCATTCATCCCAAATCCTTCATATTGAACTCTGTGGTTAGATTCTTCTTGCAGTCTTCAATGAGTCTGGATGATCCTGTCAGGAAGAGATCATCCACGTATAATACTAAGATAAGTGGTGTTGTCGCACGGATTGTCACGACAACACTCAGACCGAGAGCTGTCACCCTGATCCCCGTTCTCTCCGTTTAAGCCTGTCTCCCGCGGCTAAGGGGGGTAGACCCTATGGGATAATGGATGACCAACTGGGGACTAGTTGGGTTGGGAGACACAAGGGGAAACAAACACTTAATTGATTTAGAAGTTAATGGACCAGTGCCTTGTGGAGTTAATGATTAAATGTTGCAGAAATATGAACCATGTAAAACAAACATTTATCATCAAAAAACCCGAGCGATGTAAGATTTTCAACAAATACACAATGCCTTAATGATGATCCAGCAATTAAACTTAAAGAAAAATTAAATGCTTTAAATGATTATAAAATTTAAATGTTGATCAGTTACCACTCTCACATAGCTAACTTTGACTAAACATTTAAATGCATTTAGCTATAGAGAAATGGAACATAAACACTGCAAAAGTTGCAAAAAATGAAATTTTCAATTTTTTATTAAGCTTTTTCAAAAAAATTTAAATACGTTTATATTTTATT
>APFE031170102.1:133496-155692 GCA_000404065.3 Pinus taeda
TTTATTTTTTTATATTTTTTATTTTTCTGATATTATTTTTAAAATCAAAACTTAAACCAGAATTTAAATCTAAGCTAAACTAACGTGTGTATAAAACTGTAACTAAAAAAAATAAAAAAATAAAATTTATTTCAAAATCTAAAACTAAAAAAAACTATATGCTAAGATGCATTACGCTTAAACCATAAATTAAAACGCAGATAGTCCAAAATCGTTGGTTTATTGTTCACGTAACTGTTTGCAGGTGTGACTGGCGAGGGAAGGCGTTGAAGGCTTGCAGGGAAGAACGAATGAGCAGCATTTGGAGAAACGGATGGCTGCATACAGAGGAAGATTTGATGAGCGGGCAACGTGTGTATGAGTGTAGTTCTGGCAGCGTGGGATGGTGAAAGGCATTGGACGGCAGCAGCGTTTCTTGAGGAGCAAGGAGTTGCGGATGAGGAAACGGCAATGCTGCAGGTTTGAGGGAGCTGCGGTGACAGCAACAGATTGATGGTGTATTTCAAGGAGAGGGTCGATGAGGAAATGAGGACGTGGAGCAACCTGCTGCATGAGAAAACTACAAGGAAGAGGAGGACTGCATGAGGGTTAGATTGGACGGATAGCTGAATGGATGGGGTAATAGCAGTAGTACGATGGAGCCACCATATGTAGAGGAAAGCCACAGGTACAGCAAGCAGATGAGAGGACTTGAAACTGATACAAAGCCGCAGAGGGGTGATGGAGCAACATAAAAAAAAATTGATTCCTTGTGGGTTTGAACGCTGGAGTTTGAGACTGCGTGAATGGAAGGTTTTTTGTGTGCAGTGCTGCTGCTTGAAGGATGCAGACCTGGATGTTTGAACAGTGCACACCTGAAACAAAATTTCAAAATCCTTCTGCGAAAAAGAAACCCTCCAGGCAGCAACAGAAAACCCTTCAATTTCTTCAAAAATTGTAAAAATTTAAATCAACCAGCTTCAGATTGCCTGATGGAAACCCTGAAAAACTTTTAAAATCTATATCTGCAACCTGCAATGGCAAAAACAGAAGACCCAGAAGTAAAATGTGCCAAAAACAAAACTGAAACCCTAAATCAGCTAAATAATTATAGCATTTACAGATTTTCGACTCTTAAGCAGCCAGATTTGTCAATAATCACAATAATATTATCAGAATTTAATTTTAATGTGAGATACTTCAGAAAACCCTGCATGCATTCATAAAAAATTTCAGATGATAAACATGGGATTAAAACTCGTTGGGCTCTTTCAGAAAACACAATCCGGGAGTTCGCTGGTTCAGCCAAGAACTTCCCCGAATGCCTGGTAATCTAAAAAAAAGATTTCCTACACAACTTAAAATCAACCATTAACATAGAGGGAAAAAACGATAGTGAAATCCAGATCAAATGGAGATACCTGCCATTATTTTTCAGAATCTAATCTATCATTCAAACCCTAGAGATCAGACAAGATACCTATGCCTAGATCAATCTTCATCAAGCTAAAATCAATAGCTGAAAATAAAATTATGCAGAAAAATAAATCATCTTACAGCACTTTCAGAAGAGTAACACCAACAAGATATTTAACCTCAAAGTCTTTCTTTATTGCACAAAAAATGACTACAAGAGAGCTTTCTTTAGCACCAGACTCTCAGATCTAATCTGATCTCAAATGACCCCTAGCACCCTATTTCAAGGAAAAATTCCCAACAGCTAGTTCGAGTGATCCACGACAAAATGATCTCGACCGTTGATGAGGATCAAAATATCTCTTAAACTCATCCGTCGAATTTTTTAATGCATAAAAAATTCAAATTCTGCATTTTTTACTCGAAAATATTATTATTTTTTTTTTAAGTTTTTTTTTTATTTCATTATATATTATTTTATTTTTTATTTTTTTAATTATTTTTTAAATTTTATTATTATTTTATTATTATTTTATCTATTTTTTAATTAATCTTTTTTTTTTTTCGATCCTCGAACTTAGCCTTTGGAAAAATCACTTAGGACCTAGGACTTAGGACTTATGAGGGGATTAAAACATTTTCTATCCCTCAAGACGCTTTACATCATGACTTTTACAATTTTACATCTCAAAGAGGAAAACCCATTTGACATAGACCACCCAGTTCTGTGACCAAATATAGTCTAGCAGATCAACACACTAGGATTCCCCTAAGATTCTAATGACAAAATTCATTCCGCCTTTGGGGTTAGGCTGAAGGAAAACTCTGCCGATCATGGATCAGTGAGACAAAACCTTCCAGAACGTAGATTATCACTAGAAAATTAGGTCCACCTAGACAATTTACATACATGACTCAACTCTGCTAAGATTATTTACAATTCACACATGCAGACTGGGTTTACAACATTAATTGATCAAGTCGACGATGATTGTCCAATGGCACGGACATGTCGATTAAGCGCTATCCCTTTTGCGAAAAAAGGGGGTGTACTTCTATGGGAAGTTGACACATAGTGGTCAACATCTGGCTCCACTTGGGGACATGTTGCTGCACTGTAGGAATGTGAGAATCCAGAATCTGCATCCACGCAACACATAACAAAACATAAGTAGCGTCCATCCAAAAATCATCATATAACGTTATGCACAGGAAAGATATAAGCTCTTCATTTATTAACTATCTAGTAACATGAAAAGTAAATCTAATCCTAAAACAAAAATGAAAATGCTGAAAAAACAAGGAGTAAGGTTAGAAATACAGGGGATGCCCCATGGCATCAGATGTGTTCAATATAGTGTATACTAAGCATTTGTCTGCTTTCAGGCAAATCCGTCGGCTGCTTGTCAGATGTGCCATGTCCAATTCTACATATGGTAGGACTTTTTCCTATCCGAAAATCAAGCTGCTCGCGGCCGTCTAATGCATCAAATCTTCTTCTCATTTTCTTCCTCTTGCGCTTTTTCTTCCTAGTAGGCTGTATTATTGATGACGTGGAACTTTTTGCTTCAAAGCTATCAGGTGAAGTATGTAAGATATGCATGACATGTCTTTCTTCATCCAGCATCTGATCTTTATCGTTTTTAATTTTATCTGGATCACCTTCAATTAACCACCTTTCAATCAAACCAATGACCTCCTCATAATAAGATGGAGCTTGTTGCAGCAACTGAGAAGGCTCCTGATCTATTGATGTTTCCTAGTTTCTTTCATCCTTAATCCGCTGTTGAAATTTATGTACCTGTTTTGTAATGGCATTTATCTGGCTAGGGTGTTCAACTTTCATAGCATTGATTTCCCTGGCATGATCTTCTTCCATGGTCAATAACTTTTTCTGAAGACATATCTGATTAGCTTCCATATCTTTTATTACTTTATCATCTTTTTCCTTTATGGTCATCAAGCAATGCTGAATAGAGTTTATATCTTCCTTATGATTTGCTTGCATGGTAGCTAACTGATTATTATGATCGAATGTCATGATAGTCATTTCTTCATCCATAGTTAATAACTTGTTTTGCATAGAACTAATTTCCCTATCATCATTAGCTTGCATGGTCGTCATATTTTCCTCTAACCCTGATAACTTGCTTTGCATAAAATTAATTTATGTGTCATGATTAGTCTTCATGGCCTCAATTTCCTTAGCATGCTGATTTTTCATGATCTCCATCTCCCTATTACGTTTTTCCAGGTGGGTGCATAAAGTTCTCACATCATTGGCATAATTAGTTTGATTTACCTCCATATTTTTTACCAGCAACATTACTTCTTGTATAATTTGCTTTTGATCTTCCTTTTCGTTGTCATTTGTCCCTGCTTTTCCACTATCATGGATTTGATCTACAATAGTACAGGTGGATGGCACATTCTAATATGAAGAATTGTCTTGGAATCTTTCACCGACAGCTGAACCTTTCATAAGATTACTTTCATTCTGTTGCACAATTTTAGGGGCACAAGACGAGCTATCTGGATCACCATATCGATCTTTAAAAGCATTGACAATGTCTTGTAAAGAAGTGAAAGAATCCTTAGGACAATTGTTAAACCAATTCAAAGCATCACCCTCTAAAGAAAAGACAAAAAGACTCATTTTGACATCTTCATGATTATACTGAGGGGGTCTACAATATATGATCATTATACGAGTAAACAAGCCTAGATATCTTTTAACAGCGACTGAATCACCACTTGAGAACAAAGGTAATTTAGAAATGGCCACTTCCGAAATATCTTGGAGATCATCAGTAAAATGACATGGTTTAAACGAATAATCCATGATGAATAATGAGAGACAAAATGGATGATAGAAAGAGATCTCTGCTCAAGAAAATCAAGAGATGAAAGAAGTGGAGTCGCCACTTGAACAATGAATCTAATTCTAGGATGCAAAAAGCAACCAACAAGCAGATATGAGGGAGGCTTCTTGTCTGGGAACAAGAAGAAAATGGAGTCACCACCCAAACAAGAAACCAGCTGAAGAGAAGTTGCCGATATGACGAAAGATAAGGTGATGAAAAGATCCAAATGATGCCAAAAAAATAATGAATGGCAGAAAAGATGAGATGATGCCAAAAAGTGTTGGCGTTGCCGAGCCAGATGAAAAGATAAGAAATGAGAAGGATGATTGTCGTTGAAACGCCGAGAATAAAGTATCCCCGACAACGGTGCCAAAAAATGTTGTCGCACGGATTGTCACGACAACGCTCAAACCGGGGGCTTGTCACCCTGATCCTCGATCTCTCCGTTTAAGTCTGTCTCCCGCGGCTAAGGGGGGTAGACCCTATGGGATAATGGATGACCAACTAGGGACCAGTTGGGTTGGGAGACAAAAGGGGAAACAAACACTTAATTGATCTAGAAGTTAATGGACCAGTGCCTTGTGGAGTTAATGATTAGATGTTGCAGAAATATGAACCATGTAAAACAAACATTTATCATCAAATAACCCGAGCAATGTAAGATTTTCAACAAATACACAACGCCTTAACGATGATCCAGCAATTAAACTTAAAGAAAAATTAAATGCTTTAAATCATTATAAAATTTAAATGTTGATCAGTTACCACTCTCACATAGCTAACTTTGACTAAACATTTAAAAGCATTTAGCTATAGATAAATGGAACATTAAACACGCAAAATTACCAAAAATGAAATTTCAATTTTGTATTAAGCTTTTTCAAAAATTTTTAATATTTTATATTTTTTTTATTTTTTTATAATTTTTAGTCAAAACTAAATCCTAAATAATAAAATCTAATCTAACTAAAGTCTACAAGGTAAAAAAAAATTTTTAACTTTTTATGAATTTTTATTTTTTTTATTTTTCTTTTTTAATAGAATTTTTAGATTAAAAATCTAACTAAATTAAATCAAAATTAAACAAAATCTATTAAAACAAAAAAGCTTTTATGACTTATTTTATTTTTTTTTGATTGAATTAACTTTTAACAAAGTCTAATAAATGAACTTTTTACTTTTTTTTTAAGATAAACCAAACTAACTAACTAAATGAAGCTAAAACTAAATCTTAAAAGAATTTTACTTTATTTTTAACAATTTATGAGTTTTTATTTTTTTTTATGATTTTAAAAAATTTTAATTTAAAATGAACTAAACTTAAAATCTTAAATGAAATTTAATCTAAAAAAAAACTAGCTAGAAACTAAAAAAAGAACCTTTTTATTTTTATGAATTTTTTATTTTATTTTATTTATTTTTATTTTATTTTTATTTTTATATTTTATATTTTTTATATTATTTTTAAAATCAAAACTTAAACCAGAATATAAATCTAAGCTAAACTAACGTGTATAAAACTGTAACTAAAAAAAATAAAAATAAAAATTATTTCAAAATCTAAAACTAAAAAAACTATATGCTAAGATGCATTACGCTTAAACCATAAATTAAAACGCAGACAGTCCAAAATCGTTGGTTTATTGTTCACGTAACTGTTTGCAGGTGCGACTGGCGAGGGAAGGCGTTGAAGGCTTGCGGGGAAGAACGAATGAGCAGCGTTTGGAGAAACGGATGGCTACATACAAAGGAAGATTTGATGAGCGGGCAACATGTGTATGAGTGCAATTCTGGCAGCGTGGGATGGTGAAAGGCATTGGACGGCAGCTGCGTTTCTTGAGGAGCAAGGAGCTGCGGATGAGGCAGCGGCAATGCTGCAAGTTTGAGGGAGTTGCAGCGATAGCAGTAGATTGATCGTGTATTTCAAGGAGAGGGTCGATGAGGAAATGAGGACGTGGAGCAACCTGCTACATGAGAAAACTGCAAGGAAGAGGAGGACTGCGTGAGGGTTAGATTGGATGGATAGCTGAATGGATGGCGTAATAGCAGCAGTACGATGGAGCTACCATATGTAGAGGAAAGCCACAGGTACAGCAAGCAGATGAGAGGTTTTGAAACTGATACGAAGCCGCAGAGGAGTGATTGAGCAACATAAAAAAAATTGGATTCCTTGTGGGTTTGAACGCTGGAGTTTGAGACCACGTGAATGGATGGTTTTTGGTGTGTAGTGCTGCTGCTTGAAGGATGTAGGCCTAGAGGTTTGAACAGTGCACACCTAAAACAAAATTTCAAAATCCTTCTGCGAAAAAGAAACCCTCCAGGCAGCAACAGAAAACCCTTCAATTTCTTCAAAAATTGTAAAAATTTAAATCAACCAGCTTCAGATTGCCTGATGGAAACCCTGAAAAACTTTTAAAATCTATATCTCCAACCTGCAACGGCAAAAACAGAAGACCCAGAAGTAAAATGTGCCAAAAACAAAACTGAAACCCTAAATCAGCTAAATAATTACAGCATTTACAGATTTTCGACTCTTAAGCAACCAGATTTGTCAATAATCACAATAACATTATCAGAATTTAATTTTAATGTGAGATACTTAAGAAAACCCTGCATGCATTCATAAAAAAATTCAGATGATAAGCCCGGGATTAAAACTAGCTGGGCTCTTTCAAAAAACACAATCCGGGAGTTCGCTGGTTCAGCCGAGAACTTCCTCGAATGCCCGGTAATCTAAAAAAAAAGATTTCCTGCACAGTTTAAAATCAACCATTAACATAGAGGGAAAAACGATAGTGAAATCCAGATCAAATGGAGATACCTACCATTATTTTTCAGAATCTAATCTATCATTCAAACCCTAGAGATCAGACAAGATACCTGTGACTAGATCAATCTTCATCAAGCTAAAATCAATAGCTGAAAATAAAATTATGCACAAAAATAAATTATCTTACAGCACTTTCAGAAGAGTAACACCAACAAGATTTTTAACCCCAAAGTCTTTCTTTATTGCACAAAAAATGACTACAAGAGTTTTCTTTAGCACCAGACTCTCAAATCTAATGTGATCTCAAATGACCCCTAGCACCATATTTAAAGGAAAAATTCCCAACAGCTAGTTCGAGTGATCCACGTCAAAATGATCTCGACCGTCGATGAGGATCAAGATATTCTCTTAATCTCATCCGTCGAATTTTTTAATGCATTAAAAATTGAAATTCTGCATTTATTTACTCAAAAATATTATTATTTTATTTAGTTTTAAGTTTTTATTTTATTTTATTATTTTTATTTTTTATTTTTTTAATTATTTTTTAATATTTATTATTATTTTATCTATTTTTAATTATTTTCTTTTTTTTTTTTTTTTTTGGATCCTAGAACTTAACCTTTGGAAAAATCACCTAGGACCTAGGACTTAGGACTTATAAGGGGATTAAAACATTTTTTATCCCTCAAGACGCTTTACATCATGACTTTTACAATTTTACATCTCAAAGGGGAAAACCCATTTGACATAGACCCTCATAGCTCACCCAGTTATGCGACCAAATATAATCTAGCAGATCAACACACTAGGATTCCCCTAAGATTCTAATGACAGAATTCATTCCGGCTTTGGGGTTAGGCTGAAGGAAAACTCTACCGATCATGGATCAGTGAAACAAAAAACCTTCTAGAACGTAGATTATCACTAGAAAATTAGGTCCACCTAGGCAATTTACATACATGACTCAACTCTGCTAAGATTATTTACAATTCACACATGCAGACTAGGTTTACAACATAAATTGATCAAGTCGACGATGACTGTAAAATGGCATGGACATGTCAATTAAGCGCTATCCCTTTTGCGAAAAAAGGGGGTGTACTGCTATGGGAAGTTGACACGTAGTGGTCAACAAGTGGCTCATTCTCTACGACCAAATAGTAGAGATTTAGATCCGCATCACTCTTGACAAACCCCATCTTTTGCAAGTAGCCATCTATTTGACCATACCATGCTCTCGGTGCCTGCTTCAGCCCATATAAGGCTTTCTTCAGTCTGCATACATGAGACTTCTTCCCATGAGTCTCAAAGCCCTCTAGTTGTTCAATGTATACCTCTACTTCTATTACCCCGTTTAGAAATGTCGTCTTGACATCCATCTGATGGATCTCCCATCCCATCTGGGCTGCAAGAGATATCATGGTCCTAATAGATGTATACCTGCCTACCGGGGTGAAGGTTTCCTCATTGTCAATCCCTTCCTTTTGAGCATACCCCTTAGCCACAAACCTGGCCTTGTATTTTTCAACATTGCCATCCGTAGCATATTTAATCTTGAAGATCCATCTTGAACCTACCACAGATCTGTCTTGAGGCCTTGACACCACCTCACAAACATCATTTACCATTATGGAGTTATACTCCTCCACCATTGCATTTAGCGAGACCTAATGCTGAGTTTCCTCCTTTAAGATGGCAGGCTCCCCATCCTAAGCTACTAATGCCTGATACCTGTGTAGTTGTTTTCGCTCTCTTTTACTGTTCCTTGGCTCTCCGATGAAGTTCTCTACATCACACAGAATCTGACGAAGTTCCCTGCTGGTTCTTCCTTTGCCAGCAGGTGCTTTTGTTCGCTCCTCCTCCTCATCCTAAGAATCTTCCTGATCTGAGGAAGAATTCTTCGCTTCCATTGGTTGAAGAGGCATGACCAGCGGATCCTCTTTCGACTACTCCTCGGAAGGCATTTCGCAAGATCTTCTGAAGGCTCTGTCCTCCATGAACTTTACATCTCGTCGTACTACTACCTTTCTGCTTCCTAGACGATAGATTCTGTATGCCTTAGCGTTCTCACTATATCCTACCAAATACCCCTTTTCTGAAGTCTGATCTAGCTTCTTCCTCTTTTCTTCGGGTATGCGACAATATGCTAAACTCCCAAATATCTTGAAATGACTGACTTCAGGCATCTTCCCAGAGAAGACTTTCTCTACAGTAATCTTGCCCAATGCCCGATGAGGAGTCCTGTTCTGAACATAGACAGTTGTGTTGCATGCTTCTACCCACAGGAATTTTGGCATATCCTGATTATACAACAGGCCCTAGTTGCTTCTACAATAGTCCTGTTTTCCTTTCCGCCACAAATTCTTCTCTAGATTGTAGGGAGTTGTCCACTCTCTTCTAATGCCCTCCTTAGCGCAATAATCAATGAAGTCCTTATTGACATACTCTCCACCATTATCTGAGCACAAGACTTTTATTTTCTTACCTGTTAGATTCTCCACTACAACCTTGAACTCCTTGAATCGATAGAAAACCTCATCCTTGGTTTTCAGAAAATAGATCCAAGTTTTCCTCAAGTGGTCATCAATGAAGGTAAGGAAATACTTGGCACTGCTGAGAGCTTTGACAGACATAGGTCTGCAGATAGCTGAGTGTATCAATCCTTGTACACTCTTGGCCCTGTGGTTGCTCCTAGGAAATGTTGCATTGGCATTCTTTCCTAGAGCACATCCCCTTCATACATCATCTCGTTCCGTACTCCGATCCGGAACTCCTATTACAGTGCTCCTGAGAATTCTCAGAGCTCCATGGTGCAAGTGACCCATCCTTTTGTGCCATAGCTCGTTCAAGTCTTTGTCCCCATGACTGCCTATTAGTGCCATTGGAGATTCTAGTTGTAATCTATACAACCGCTTACTTTTGATCCCGATCTGCACTTTCTTTTTCCAGCTCGGGTGTTTGATGTATACTTTTTCCTTGATAAAGTAAATGTCATAGCCCTTGCCTTGTAGTTGTGACACGGAAAACAAATTCATCCCCAATCTTGGCACATGCAGCACATTTGTGGCAACGGAACCGTTCTCCTGATTCTGTCTGAAAAACTATGGTACCCTTTCCTACTGGAGTACACTTTGCCTTGTTCCCCATGGTGATCTGAAAATTCATCTTCTCTTCTCGATATTCCAAGAAACACTCCTTGATTCTCGTCATATGCCATGAGGCTCCACTGTCTATGTACCACACTTTTGATGATGCAGCACTAGTCATGCACGCCACTTCTTCTTCCAACCTGGAAGCCAACATAGAGAAATCGAAATCTCTCTCTCTTGTGCAATCTTCTGAAAATCCGCGCAAGTCCCCTGAGGTGGATGCCTCTACATCGTGGTCTCGACCCATAACTAATTTTCCCTTTCTATCTCTGCTTACTTGCTCTGATACCATGTGAAAATTCTATCATTGCAGTAACTAGTTTACTTTTCCTACTTATTTCATCATAAGATTCATGAAATTACTTCAGCAAACATTATAATAAATATTGTTGCAGATATCACACTGTAATACAGAAACAAACATATGCACACATTGACACAGTTATTTTGGACTAATGTCCCCGGAAAATCCCAATGTGGGAAAACCAGTGCAGTGGGAGGATTTTATTATTCAGCAATTTTCTAGTACAACAGGGTGCCAAACTGGCTTACCCATAGATAGACAAATTTCCAACACTTCTTTTGAACCTAGCATAGGCCCTACTAACCTCTGCATCAGCCTGAAACCCTCAGCGTCATCCTACTGAAGCTCTATGTCAGCCTACTGAGGCTCTACGCAGCCACTCTAGCCTTCGGCGTCACTCTTGCAGCATCTGTGTGGATGACGCAGGCCCTTCTAGCTCTACGCAATCTCTGCTCCCTCTGTGTGGCTTTCTCTGACTCTGCGCCTGCCTCTTCTGCCTCTACACTAATCTCTCGTCTCTCTGTTCCGTACTTGCTTCTTCCTAACTGCTCTCCAGACCACTAGTTCAATTTATCAGCAAACCTTGCTCCAGAAATTGAACTGACTAGTCTCCCTCAGTCTATTCTCCAAGTGACCCTCAAGCCTCCTCTTATACTTTTCTTGTTGACATCTCAACGGCCGAGATTAAGTCCCTAATCAATGGCTAAAATTAGATCTGGCTTGATCCATGTCTTTTGAACCATTCTAACACAGATTCATATTAATACACATTAATATTTTATTTTCCCTAGTTTAGACTCAGGGACTCCATTAAAAATATTAATTATTTTAATATCTTCCTGAACTGTTTAGAATCTGCCCAAATCCTTTCTAGGTATTGGAGATCTCATGTGCCCCAACCTCTCCACCAAATTTTGTGGCTAGAGCACATCCGATGCTACCCCAAATCAACAATTTCTTCAACTTCACATTATATTATGATGATTTTTTTGTCATTCACATGCAAGGCTGCAAAGTTGTTTGCATTGTTAAAGTAGGAATCCATTGGAAATACTAAGAGGGGGTGAATTTATATTTGACTTACAATTAATTAGTTATTAATTTTTAAAGCATTAACAATAAATCAAAACAAGAATCATCAACACATCACAAATGTTGATTTGTGGTAGCATCAGATGTTCTCTAGCCATGAAAATTGGTGGAGAGGCTAAAGTGCATGAGATCTCCAAGACCCAGAAATCGTTCGGACAAATTGTACCCGGTTTGGGAGATATTAAAATAATTAACATTTTTAATGGAGTTCCTAAGTCTAAGCTTAGGAAAAATAAAATATTAATGGGTATTAATATAAAACTGGGTTAGAAGGTTCCAAAAGTCATGGATCAAGCCAAATATAATCTTAGTCATTGATTAGAGATGTAATGTTGGTTGTTGAAGGACCAACGAGAAAAGTATAAGAAGAGGCTTGAGGGTCAGTTGGAGAACACACTAGAGTGATCAGTCATTCATTTTGCTAGAGCGGGGTTGCTAAGCAAAGTTGAATCAGTGATCCGCAGTGAGGGGCAGTCAGTACTGGACAGAAAGGCAGAGACAATGCCAAGAGACCAGCGAAAAGGCAAATAGCGAGAGCAGCAACTAGAGTAGGCCACAAAGAGCCCAGTAGAGACAACGCAGAGACCAGAGGGACTGCGTCATCCACGCAGAAGCCAGAGGGAGTGACGCATAGGGTCCCAGAGGCTGCGCAATGCCTCAAAGTGCTGATGTAGAGAGGCTTGACGCTGACGCAAAGCAGCAGGAGGCTAACACAGAGGCTAGAAGGGCCAGCACAAAGCTTCAGAGTCGCTGGAGAGGGTTTTGTGGGACAGGTTTTCTGAATAGCTATTTCCGAATAGAAAGGTATTGTCGTGTATTTTTTCTCTGTCGGGTGAACCGGTTAGACACCTAGTTGTACTCAAGGAAATACTGCATAAATAAACCCTCAGAATAGCTGCTCCAGTTTGCCCGCATTGGGTGTTTCTGGGGACATTTGTCCAAAAATAACGATGTCAATTGTGTGTTTGTTTTCTTTCAACTGATGATTTGTAGATGTTGAGACTGTATTGTATTTATTTCGTTATTTATATGTTTTAAATAACTTGTTCGAATTTAAACAAATAAAAGAAATAAACCAACAGAATACAGATTAATTTTCTAACAGATAGACTTAGAAAATTCAACATGCAATCAGAGTGAGGTTGCAGATCACAAGAAAACTGAAGGCATCAGCTGAGTAGAGCATTTGCAGCAAATTCAATTATCCCGAGTGATAGAGTTGATCCTTGCAAAAAGAGACAGAGGAAGGGTTGACGCCGGCCTAAGAGAGGCTAGGGCAGAGGCTGAGGAGGGCAGAAACAGGCTCACACAACGGCCAAGAGGGCTGACACTGTTGGCTGAGGCAGCCTGTTTTTCTAGTGACGGGATTGCACAATGCCAAGAGGCTCAATCCTTCAATTGTTGGGGCGAACGAAGCTATGGGCAGTTTGCAAGAGCGACGCTCATGGGGTACGGTGGTCAAAACAGTACCTAACAAGGCAAAACCAAGGTAGAGGGAGTTGCTGTCGAGGCGGATTTCTAGCCAAGGAATTCGGATCAGTGTTGCAGTTGCACAGACGATTGGAGAGGGATAACTTGACGATTAGCAGAAGAATTTCTAGGAGGGAAATCAGGACTCAGAGGGAGTCTAGAAGAGAACTTCCAGTCGAGAAGTAGAGAGACTCGGAGGAGTCAAACTAGGAACTTCCAGACGGGAAGTAGAGACACTCAGCAGGAGTCGAATCGAGAACTTCCAGGTAGGAAGTAGAGAGACTCGGAGGAGTCAAGAGAGAAGAGCAGAGAGATGGTCATGAATGGGCTAAGAGATTAGGATAGGCTGGACGAAGCGTCCAACCTTGTGGTCTGGAAAGCCAGGATCCTGTCCATTTTAGACAGACATCGCATCAAGGGCTTCGCCTTGAGAGTAATGGCTAACCCAGTTGACCCGGTAGTTAATGAAAGGTACGAGGAGGCAATGGCCAAGGCAAAATGCATCATCCTTGATGGGGTCAAGGATCATGTGGTCCAACATATTGTCGAGAAGGAGATGGCAAAGGAAATGTGGGATACCTTGAAGACGTTGTACCAGCATACTTCCATACAGAAAAAGATGCTACTTGAGAATCAGCTACGGTCATACTAGATGCAAAAGGGAGAGCAGATAGATCTCTTCCTCGGTCAGTTGAAGGAAATCTAGGACCTACTGACTTCCATAGGGGCCACGTCGGATCAGCAGCGATGGTAACTAAACAGTCTCCGAGAAGTATGAGACATTTGTCCAAAGCATACTGGGCAGCGCGAATCTTCCAAATTGGGAAGAATTGTGGGTGGTTCTTCATCAAGAAGAGATCAGACGGCTGACCAAGACGGGAAGTAGCAGCAAAGGACTCTGGATCAAGAAGGAAGAGGAAAAGAATGCAACTCTGCCATCTGCAGGAAAGCAGGAGAAGAGGAAGAAGAAGGACCTCTCCAAGGTCAAGTGCTTCCACTGTGGGGAAACGGGTCATTATGCAAACCAGTGTCCGAGGAAGAAGAACAAGGGAGAGGCGTCTGACTCTAAGGCAGCGCCAGCAAAGGCAGAGAAAGAAGTCGAGGAGGATGACGATTGTGCCATGAGTGCTCATGTGCCACTAGAGAAGAAGTGGGGAGACATCGAGCTATAGTCAGGAGGACTATAGGCAATGAGAGGCAAGATCCTTGAGGTACACAACCTCTTGGATTATACCTTGCTATGGGAGCCCCAAAGAGAGACTAGCAGCACTGGCAGATGTCGGTAGAGAAGGATGTGGATGAAGCGGTAGAGGGTGCTACAGTGCAGGAGTCCCTAAGCAGCGCGAGGCTAGCAAGCTACAACAGTACGAGAAGCACGCGAGTGTTGCAACGGTGCAGGATGGCACAGAGAGGTGTGCAATGGTATAAGATGCAGGGATTTGTTACAGCAGCGCAGAGGTCAGTAGAGGGAGCATTTGTTAGCGGCAGAGGGAGCTTCAGTATCGGGAGTGTTTCTAGCCTGACAGGGATGTCAGAAGATGGGTGGATCAGTTACTTACTTCTTAGTAACTGAGTTGCAGTGCAATAGCAGTTTGCAGTAGCATGATACAGCATGATGAGAGGGGGGTGCAGTGCAGATGCAGTGTTGGGAGGATGGACCAGCGACAGCACAGATGCAGAGGGAGTTGTCGTACAAATGCAACAATGGTAGTGGGAGGGCCATGGGCAGCAATACAGGATGCAGCAGTGCAGAGGATGTTGGGCGGGGCGGCCTAGCATCAGCACAAGTACCGGTGCCAGATAATCAGAGTGATGCTCAATGAAGAGTATTACTAGAGCACAGTCCTCGCTAAGAGGGAGTGTCGATTTGTTGTAGCATCGAATGTGCTCTAGCCATGAAAATTGGTGGAGAGGCTTGAGGATCAGTTGGAGAACACACCAGAGTGATCAATCATTCATTTTGCTAGAGCGTGATTGCTAAGCAAAGTTGAATCAGTGATCAACAGCCAAGGGCAGTGAGTACTGGACAAAGAGGCGGAAACAGTGCCAAGAGACCAACACAGAGGCAGAGAGTGAGAGCACCAGCCAAAGCAAGCCATGCAGAGCCCATCAGAGACAACACAAAGACCAGAGGGACTGCGTCATCCACATAGAAGGCAGAGGGAGTGACACAGAGGGTCCCAAAGGCTGTGTAATGCCTCAGAGGGATGACGCAGAGCAACAAGAGGTTGACACAGAGGCCAGAAGGGCCAGCGTAGAGATTCAGAGTCGTTGGAGAGGGTTTCGTGGGACAGGTTTTCTAAATACATGTTTCCGAATAGAGAGGTATTGCTGTCGTGTATTTTGTCTCTGTCAGGTGAGCTGGTTAGGCACCCAGTTGTACTCAAGGAAATACTGCATAATAATAAGCCCTCAGAATAGCTACACCAATTTTCCCGCATTGGGTTTTTCCGGGGACATTTATCCAAAAATAACGGTGTCACTTGTGTGTTTGTTTTCTTTCAACTGATGATCTATAGATGTTGAGACTGTATTGTGTTTATTTCGTTATTTATATGTTTTAAATAACTTGTTTGAATTTAAAAAAGTAGTTATACCAGCAGAATACAAATTAATTTTCTAACAGATAGACTTAGAAAATTCAACAACAAGAACGATACACAAGAAAAAAGATTGGTGGAAACCCTTCTAGGAGAAAAACCACCGAATGTTTTTCTAATATTTTATGAGTACAAAAAATACTTGAACTCCAACTAAATAGGAAAGCCTCAACTTCCTAGTACTCTAGAAAAGAATTCAAGTTTATCAAGTAGCTCCAACCAATGTTGCACGAAGCGGGGCCGTTTTTTGGAAGCGAGGATGCGGAAGCGTCATTTTCCAAAAATCTAGGAAGCGAAGTGTCTGCTATATATATATATATATATATATATATATATAATATATTATATATATATATATATATATATATATATATTTATTATATTTTGAATTTATACTCGAAACAAACATCCCAAACACGCAGAAGTGTCCAAAACAGGTGGAAGTGTCTAGGAAGCGTCCAAAACAGGCGGAAGCGTGCTTCTGGGGGCGCTTCCTGGACGCATCCGCACGGGACGCGCTTCGGGCCTTAGAACCGCTAGGGGGGGTGGGGGGACACTTCCTGCAACATTGGCTCCAACTCTTGAAAGGATGCTTCTGCACCTTGGTTTTACCACCTCTAACTGGAAGGACACTCCAACGCCCTAGCTTTTGAAAGGATACTCCAATACCCTGCAAGCTTCAACTTTCCTTAGCACCACCCTACCACCCTGAAGTATTTTCAGGCTACAACCCAAAGGAGACTCCACTCTAGCACCTTGCACGACCCAACCACCTTGAATATAATGATAGAACAAAGAAACAATTGTGGGCTCCTGTACCAGGGACAATGGCCCACTTACAAGAAAAAAACAATAAACTCTTTCTGCCAATGTGTACCCGAAACGTCTTTAGAATATTCAGAACTACTTCTGGATAACAATGTAACTGAAATGTATAATATTTAATTCAACTATTACTTTTGAGAGATAATTGGACATTTTATCCTCTGAAACTGCTAGCCAATGATGATTTCAATCTTATTTTATTTTCATGACTTGTTATACTTCTGCAACGTCGTCAAACCTCTCCCTCAGATACTCTTTAAAGGTCTTCTTCAATGCCTTCTCCTCTCTGCTACAGATCAAAACCAATCTTGCTTTATTAAAAAATAGAAATAGATTGAGTGCTTGCTTGTCCTTTAAATTACTGTGAGGGAGACCTATGTTTATACTCTCAAGATGATCACAATAGAGATGTCTTTTCTTCAGGGTTTCCCACAGAAACTACTTCAAGTGAGCAATTGAATCTAGAACACTTGCACAAAATATTGAAATGGTCGAAGGGTTGTCCACAAAGATCCACAAAGAGTACGCTACAAATGAGACTCACAGAGATCCTCAAAATGTCGAAAACAACACAAGGATGTATACCCTTACACCAGTCTAGGTCAACCAAGTCTGAACAAAATGTTGAGACAAGCTACCATTAAAAAGAAGGTTTCATGTCCGGAGAGCGTCACTTGTCATTCACTGAAATTTTGATTAGAAGATACCTCAAAGGAGCTCAAATCTGTGTGTCGATTACCTTTTCAAAACACCCACACACTATAGTGGTCAAATCCTCAAATGAATTCTACAAGATGTCTACAATAGTCTTCAAAAATGTGTTTCAGACATCATTGAAAACTTTAGCACATAAGAGACAAAGATCTTAGATCCTGACTTAGAATAGGGTTTTGGTCACAGAATTTAGCTTCAGAAATCAACATAATATGCCTCAAAAAATAAAGAAGAGCACCAAAAGCTTATCTCTAAACAGAACCAAGAATGACAAAGTTCACGCGAGTAGAAGCAATGAAAATAACACCAAAACAGACTACAAAATATCTCCTATGGAGGACCAAATAGGTCTATTAATATCAGTAAGGTCCAAAGTTGAACACACCTTGATCTTTCAGTGATTAGGGCGACAAAAAGCCTAGGAATGACCATAGTATTCAAAACAGGAACTGGTGACCAAACCGATTCACCTATCAAACCGAATTTCAACCGGAAACCAGAAAAACTGGACTGGCTAAATCTCAATGAGCCGGTCTTAAAAATACATGAAATAATTAATTTTTAATGAAAAAAAACTATTTTAAGATTTAAAACCATGATTCTAAACTAATAGACAAAATATACGAAGTTTCTTCATCTATAAACCATGTAAAGGTGAATATCTCAAAATGACACTGAGTGCAATACATGTCAGCGACAAAATACATAATCAATGAGGCTCTAAGTGGCCTCTAGAGTCCAAAAACAATGCTACAAGCTATGGGGCCGTTGACCTACTACAAGTCTACAAATGAGTGATCAACATGATCACTCCTCATCATGATCAAACTCATCACCACTACTAGACATGGGATCATCAACATGAACTACATAAAAAATTTGGCTCAAAGTTTGAGGACGCCTAAGACTCCTCTACATCCTCAGTAGTAGTGGTAATAGTAGCAGCAAAACTAGACATCAAAACTACAAATCACTGATCAACATGGTCACCCATGAAACCAATCATTCGTTCAATGCTACTAGAAATCGGGTCATCAACAAGAGATACATAAACATCATCTAGCTCAAAGTCTTCAAACTTGGATTGCTCAACCTTATAATATGATAGAAATTGAAAAAGTTTAACATGCCTAACCAATGATTTTGGACAGAGTGAAGGGTTCATCTCCTCAACCTTATAATATGGTAGAAAAAGCTTAGAATGCCTAACCAATTATTTTCCTTTGAGTGAAGGGTACAATTTTGTTAAGGCCATGGTAGAGGAGTTAAACAATCAATACCACCAACATCAACAAAGTTCAACAATGAATGCCACCGACATCAAGGTACTTAAAGGGCTTTGTTGACCGCTGCGTGTCAACTACCCATAGTAGTACACCCCCTTTTTTCGCGAAAAGGGGTAGCGCTTGATCGAGATGTTCGTGCCATTCGACAGTCATCGTCATTCTCCTGCTCTTATTAAGTTGTAAACCTAGTCTGCATTTTCATGTAAATAATCTTAGCAGAGCTGAGTCATGTATGTAAATTGCCTAGGTGGACCTAATTTTCTAGTGGTAATCTTCATTCCGGAAGGTTTTTCGTCTCATCGATCCATGATAGGCAGAGTTTTCCTTCAACCTGACCCCAAAGCCGGAATGCATGTTATCATTAGAGTCTTAGGAGAATCCTAGTGTGTTAATCTACTAGATTATGCTTGGTCGCAAAACTAGGTGGTCTATGAGGGTCTATCAAAGGGCTTTTCCCCCTTGAAGATGTAAAATTTGTAAAAGTCATGATGTAAAGAGTCTTGAGGGTTGAAAATGTTAATCCCCTCATGCGTCTTAAGTCCTAGGTCCTAGGGAAATTTCTCCAAAGGCTATGTTTGATGATCCATAAAAAATAAAAGATAAAAAATAATAAAAAATAAATAATAAATAATAAATAAATAAAATAAAATAATATAAAAATATTAAAAATATTAAAAAAAAAAAAATAATAATTATTTTGAATTTTTTAATTCGAAGGATGAGATTAAGAGATGTCTTGATCCTCATCGGCGGTCGAGATCATTTTGTCATGGATCACTCAAACTAGCCGTTGGGATTTTTTCCTTTAAATAGGGTGCTAGGGGTCATTTGAGATCATTAGATAATTGGATCTAAGTTTTCGCTGAAGAAGCTCTCTTGTAAATATTTTCTGGTGCTAATAAAGAAGACTTTGGGGTCAAAATCTTGCGGTGTTACTCTCTTCAAGTGCTATGAGCTATTTTGTTTTTCTGCATATTTTAATTTTCAGCCATTAATAGCAGCTTAATGAAGAGTATTGTTGAGCATAGGTATCTTGTTCACATGCTAGGGTTTGAATGGTGTTAGGGTTTCTGAAGTAATGGCAGGTATCTCTATTGCAACGGAGATCTAGTACTATTTTTTCTCTCTTTATTGATGGTTAAAGTGAGTTGTGCAGGATTATCTTGTTGAAGAAGATCAGTGGGAGTTAGGGGAAGTTCTAGGCTGAACCAGCCAACTCCCATAAGCACTTTTTGCAGAGCCCAACTGGTTTTGATCCTGGATTAATCATTTAGTTTGTTTTGCTATTTGCATGAGAGACTTTCTAGGCATTTTATTAGCAAATCTGAAGTTTAAAAATATATATATATATTTGATGTTAACTAATCAATCTGACTGTTGCAGAGTCACAAAACTGTAAATATCTTTTGCTGGTTTTTAGGGTTTTTATTTGTTTCCAGGTTTTGGTTGCCTGTTTCATTGTTTGCAGGATACAAGTGTTGATGATTGAGAAATTTTTGGGGTTTTATTTGACAAATTTGGAGCAGAGAATTTTAAATATTTTGTGTGGAGCTTCAGTGGTTTCTTTTGGCCATCTGGGTAATCTATTTCATCTTCGTAGCTGCCAAATCCACAATCTGTCAAACATTCACGTTGATCTGCATTCCCCATTCACATTCCACGCAGTTCTTCTTGGCACTCCCAGCAACCCATCTCCCTTCTCCTCCACGCTGCATCTCCTCAGGCTGCCCATGCAGCTCCTTCAATACGCCCTCAAATTTTCCATGCACCTCACGATCTGCAAAGCACACAAGTGAAAAAAAACGTGTTTCTTTTGGTGTATGAGAGCCACCGTCCGCCTGAAATTTCAAAAAAAAAAAAAAACGCAGGCTTTGAGAAGGCATTACACGCAGCAGTATTTAGCTTTTTTCCACCTGTGCGAAGAGGGGAAATCGTGGGTTTTTCCATTCACACCATCAGCTCAATCTGCCTGCATCTCTGTTCTCCCACTGCTATCCCACGATCGATCCATTATCACCGCCATCTAGCTGCAAACCTCCGTGGGTTCCTTTTACTCTTCGCTTCAGCCGTCAAACTCCATAGCCTGCGTGTGAGCCTGCAAATACAATACAATCCGGAGTTTCAAATTTATCGTGGGTCTAAGGTATGTATTAATCCTGCTCTGCCTGCTAGCGTTGAGTTTCCCACGTCCGATCTCGCTGCCTCTGCGTTTTTCTTTGCTGCTGCCGTCGAGACTCGTTATCTGTGTGAACCTGCAAACCAATTTTGTCTTGGTTTTGGAGCTGTATGCTTAGATTGGTTAGCGTAGGTATAGTTTTAATCGATTCTTTTTTATTTTCGTTACGTTTCAATAGTTGTAGTGCTAGTTTAAATGGGTATGCGTAACATATTTTTAGGGCTAGTTTAAAAGAAATCAAAAAAAAAATCGATTTGGTTTATGTTTCATACGTATTACCTTTAGGTTTAGTTTTATTTTTAATTAGTTTTTCTTTGTTACGTTTTTTTATAATATGTGTTATGTATAATGTTTAGATTTAATATTTATGTTTTTTAAATAAAATCAAAAGGTTTAAAAAAATCAAAAAAATTCGTAAAGGGTCTTTAGGGTTTTAGTTAGGGTTTTAGGATTTTTCATTTAATTTAATTTAGTTTTGGTTTTCATTTAAAATAGATTTTTATTTTTTGTGTTTTAGAAAAAAAAAAAAAAAATATATATATATATATATATATATAATATATAAAAAAATAAAAAATCATAAAAAAAAATTCTTTTTCATAGTTTTAGATTTTTCATCTAGTTTTAAAGATTTGGTTCTTTGCCTAAAAAACATAAAAATATTTATCGTGGAAAGATTTTGCCAGTTAAGGTCTTAGCCTGGGTATCTCATCACGTTTTATTTTTCTTGCGGAGGCTAAAATTTTGGGATTAATGTTTATCTGGCATGCTTGAATATAATATCTGGTTAATGCGCATGATTATATCTTTCGAAGTTTATTTTTTAGATTGCCAGATCATCGTTAAAAATATCGTGAGTTTACTGGATATCTTGCATTGTTATGATTGCTGTGAACTGTTTACATCTCTGCAACATACAGTAAATAATCCCTTAAACGTCAAACCCATAAGGCACTGGTCTATTAAATCAAACCAATCAATTTAGTGTTGGTTTCATTTCGTGTCTCCCAGCCCAACTGGTTCATAGTTGGTCATCCTTTTTCTATAGGGTCTACCCCCTTAGCCGCGAGAGACAGGATTAAACGGAGAGATTGGGGATCAGAGTGACAGCCCCCGGTCTGAGCATTGTCGTGACAATCTGTGCGACAACATTTTTTTGCGCCGTTGCCGGGGATAGAGTTTTTCTGTTCCTGACGTTTCAACGACATTCATCTTCTCATCTCTCATCATTCTTTCATCTTTCTCATCTCTCATTTGAGCTGGCAGATTCAACATTTTTTGGCGTCTCTTGATCTTTTCATCACCTTACCTTTCGTCATATCAGCAGCTTCTTTTCAGTTTGTTTCTTGTTTGGGTGGCGACTCCATTTTCTTATTTTTCCCAAACAAGAAGCCTCCCTCATATCTGCTTGTTGGTTGCTTTTTGGATCTTAGAATTAGATTCATTGTTCAAGTGACGACTCCACTTCCTTCATCGATTGATTTTCTTGAGCAGAGATCTCGTTCTATCATCCATTTGGTCCCTTGTTATTCATCATGGATTATTCGT
>APFE031170102.1:157787-180474 GCA_000404065.3 Pinus taeda
TAAAATAATAATATTTTGAATTTTTTAATTCGACGGATGAGATTAAGAGATGTCTTGATCCTCATTGACGGTCGAGATCGTTTTGTCATGGATCACTCAAACTAGCCGTTGGGATTTTTTCCTTTAAATAGGGTGCTAGGGGGTCATTTGAGATCATTAGAATTGGATCTGAGTTTTGGCTGAAGAAGCTCTCTTGTAAATATTTTCTGGTGCTAATAAAGAAGACTTTGGGGTCAAAATCTTGCTGGTGTTACTCTCTTCAAGTGCTGTGAGCTATTTTGTTTTTCTGCATATTTTAATTTTCAGCCATTAATAGCAGCTTAATGAAGAGTATTGTTGAGCATAGGTATCTTGTTCACATGCTAGGGTTTGAATGGTGTTAGGGTTTCTGAAGTAATGGCAGATATCTCTATTGCAACGGAGATCTAGTACTATTTTTTCTCTCTTTATTGATGGTTAAAGTGAGCTGTGCAGGAATATCTTGTTGAAGAAGATCAGTGGGCGTTAGGGGAAGTTCTAGGCTGAACCAACCAACTCCCATAAGCACTTTTTGCAGAGCCCAGCTGGTTTTCATCCTGGGTTAATCATTTAGTTTGTTTTGCTATTTGCATGAGAGACTTTCTAGGCATTTTATTAGCAAATCTGAAGTTTTAAAATAAATATATATATATATATATATATATATATATATATATATAATATATTTGATGTTAACTGATCAATCTGGCTATTGCAGAGTCACAAAACTGTAAATATCTTTTGCTGGTTTTTAGGGTTTTTATTTGTTTCCAAGTTTTGGTTGCCTGTTTCATTGTTTGCAGGATACAGGTGCTGATGATTGAGAAATTTTTGGGGTTTTATTTGACAAATTTGGAGCAGAAAATTTTAAATATTTTGTGTGGAGCTTCAGTGGTTTCTTTTGGCCATCTGGGTAATCTATTTCATCTCCGTAGCTGCCAAATCCACAATCTGTCAAACATTCACGTTGATCTGCATTCCCCATTCACATTCCACGTAGTTCTTCCTGGCACTCCCAGCAGCCCATCTCCCTTCTCCTCCATGCTGCATCTCCTCAGGCTGACCACGCAGCTCCTTCAATACGCCCTCAAATTTTCCACGCACCTCACGATCTGCAAAGCACACAAGTGAAAAAAAACGTTTTTCTTTTGGTGTATGAGAGCCACCGTCTGCCTGAAATTTCAAAAAAAAAGACGCAGGCTTTGAGAAGGCATTACACGCAACAGTATTTAGCTTTTTTCCACCTGTGCGAAGAGGGGAAATCGTGGGTTTTTCCATTCACACCATCAGCTCAATCTGCCTGCGTCTCTGTTCTCCCACTGCTATCCCACGATCGATCCATTATCACCGCCATCAAGCTGCAAACCTGCGTGGGTTCCTTTTACTCTTCGCTTCAGCCGTCAAACTCCATAGCCTGCGTGTGAGCCTGAAAATACAATACAATCCGGAGTTTCAAATTTATCGTGGGTCTAAGGTATGTATTAATCCTGCTCTGCCTGCTAGCGTTGAGTTTCCCACGTCCGATCTCGCTGCCTCTGCGTTTTTCTTTGCTGCTGCCGTCGAGACTCGTTATCTGTGTGAACCTGCAAACCAATTTTGTCTTGGTTTTGGAGTTGTATGCTTAGATTGGTTAGCGTAGGTATAGTTTTAATCGATTCTTTTTTATTTTGGTTATGTTTCAATAGTTGTAGTGCTAGTTTAAATGGGTATGCGTAACATATTTTTAGGGTTAGTTTAAAAGAAATCAAAAAAAAAAAAATCGATTTGGTTTATGTTTCATACCTATTACCTTTAGGTTTAGTTTTATTTTTAATTAGTTTTTCTTTGTTACGTTTTTTTATAATATGTGTTATGTATAATGTTTAGATTTAATATTTCTGTCTTTTAAATAAAATCAAAAGGTTTAAAAAAATCAAAAAAATTCGTAAAGGGTCTTTACGGTTTTAGTTAGGGTTTTAGGATTTTTCATTTAATTTAATTTAGTTTTGGTTTTGATTTAAAATAGATTTTTTATTTTTTGTTTTAGAAAATAAAAATAAAAATACAAAAACTAAAATATAAAAAATATAAAAAATTAAAAATTAAAAAATCATAAAAAAAAAATTCTTTTCATAGTTTTAGATTTTTCATCTAGTTTTAAAGATTTGGTTTTTTGCCTAAAAAACATAAAAATATTTATCGTGGAAAGATTTTGCCAGTTAAGGTCTTAGCCTGGGTATCTAATCACGTTCTATTTTTCTTGCGGAGGCTAAAATTTTGGGATTAATGTTTATCTGGCATAATTGAATATAATATCTGGTTAATGTGCATGATTATATCTTTCGAAGTTTATTTTTTAGATTGCCAGATCATCGTTAAAAATATCATGAGTTTACTAGATATCTTGCATTGTTATGATTGCTGTGAACTGTTTACATCTCTGCAACATACAGTAAATAATCCCTTAAACGTCAAACCCATAAGGCACTGGTCTATTAAATCAAACCAATTAATTTAGTGCTGGTTTCATTTCGTGTCTCCCAGCCCAACTGGTTAACAGTTGGTCATCCTTTTTCTATAGGGTCTACCCCCCTTAGCCGCGGGAGACAGGCTTAAACGGAGAGATCGAGGATCAGAGTGACAGCCCCCGGTCTGAGCATTGTCGTGACAATCTGTGCGACAACAGGCTTCATGCTCTTGATCAAATGCCAATCTCATACCCTCACACATGAGAGAAAATCAAATGGAAACATTGCAATCCCCCAAACACTGAAATCATGAAAACCATTAAGTTACCTGGATTTTGAGTGAAATCTAAAATTTTGGTTTCTTCATATGAAATCCAATAAGGTTGAAACCACTCTCAAACATCCCGATTCATTTTATGGTAATGTTAAAGGTTTAAGTAAAATGATGAAAATGAAATAAAGGAAATATAACTTTTACTTTAAGAATTTAACATTACCATTGATTTTCAGTGTTACTAGAGTTAAGATGTGTGAGGCAAATGAGATGGGAGGCATGTTCTTCATGGAGGGATTGTTTATGGAGGGAAACAACCCCAATTGTCCCTCAAAATTGCATCAAAACTCACAAAAACGCATTCGGTGGGGTCCGTGGCTGGCTTGGAAAAAAAGAAAACTGGTTGGTTCTGTCATAAACCGGTCAATGTATTGCCGATCAAGCCCAAAAAATTGGGTTCCTCTCAGAAAAAACTGGTTTTTCAACTGATTCAATGATTGGGGCTAATGAACTAGCCAATTTGACCAATTTACACTTCGAACCGACTAGTTTTGAATACTATGGGAAGGACAGCAAAGATCTTAGTGAAAGGCTTGATGTAAAGTAAATTTCAAAGCACTGCTTCCACCACCAATGCGAGCTTCAAAATATATGTGGACTTGCTCAAAACGTCATACAACAGGACCGAAAACAACCCCTCAATAGCCAGCCCTATATTCATCCACAAAACTCCAGGCAAGGGCTCAGACTTATGTGCAAAGGCCTCAAGAAAATCTTAAATATATATTTCTAATGATGTGTCGTAGATAGCCCCAAGGGTTAGCTCAGTTGGTCAAAAACCGTGCCTCACCATCGAGAGGTCACAGGGTCGAATCCACCCGAAGCCCTTGGGGTCAGGGCTTGCATTAGGCCGAGGGGCGATTTAGCCTAGCTATCACCTAGATTTTTCCATGGACTTAGCGATCACTCACTGACCAGGGTGCTCGTGAACCACATGCAAAAAAAAATGATGTGTCGTAGATTTGATCCAAGGAGGGTCGAATATGTAATCAAGGAGGGCCAAATATATGTGCTACAGATCTAATCAAGGAAGTCTGAATATGTGTGCCTCGGGAAATGCACAGATATGTCTTTGAGGGAGGGACGAATGGCCTCAAAATAGGCCTAAAACCTCAACGAAATTCATAACCAAAACCAAAAGTTAAGCCCCAGAACTTCGACCTACTTTGGATGTGCTTGACTACTTCAGGACGCAAAGATATTTCAAAGAGATAGCGAGTTGATTCCTTGCCTTTGTGGAGAGATCGATCCTTCAATTATAGAGATGAAAGAGGGGCTTGTAATGAAACCAACTTGATCAAATGGGAGGGAAACCAAAAATTCGAAATTTGAAAAATATAATTTTGGATCAAAAATTAATTTTATTTTGTGAGGTCGACTTCAATTCAATTTTTGATAATTTATCCCCTTCTTTTGACTTTGACTAGGATAGGCCCATTAAATTTGAATTTCCTTAGATAATAAAAAATGCTTGTAGCATCTCCTTTGGGGTTCCTTGACCACTGAATGGGATGTTGATTTGGGGTAGCATCGGATGTGCTCTAGCCATGAAAATTGGTGGAGAGACTAAAGCACATGAGATCTCCAAGACCCAAAAATGGTTTGGGCAGATTCTAACCAGTTTGGGAGATATTAAAATAATTAATATTTTTAATGGAGTTCCTAAGTCTAAACTTAGGAAAAATATAATATTAATGAGTATTAATATAAAATTGGATTAGAAGATTCCAAAAGACATGGATCAAGCCAAATCTAATCTTAGCCGTTGATTAGAGATTTAATCTTGGTCGTTGATGGACCAATGAGAAAAGTATAAGAAGAGGCTTGAGGGTCAGTTGGAGAACACACCAGAGTGATTAGTCATTCTATTCTCTAGAGCGGGGTTTGCTAAGAGAGATAGAATCAGTGATCAGCAGCGAGGGGCAGTGAATACATAGCAGAGAAGCAAAGTTGGTACCAGAGAGACAGCGCAGAGCCAGGAGAGGTTGACGCAAAGGCAACTGGGGGCTACGTAGAGGCAGTTGGGAGCTGCGCAGAGCCAGGAGAGGCCAGCATGGGTGACGTAAGGGCTTCAGTAGTTGCGCAGAGGCAAGCAGAGCTGACGCAGGGCCAAGAGGCAGTGCTGGGAAGATTTTCATGGGGCAGACTGGGTGTTGGTGCGTCGGGAAGGGTGACGCAGTCCCTATCAGAGTGATGCAGAGCAGTGGAAGCTGCAATTGTTGCAGTGGGATCATTCATCTAGTGATTGATCAACCGAAATATTTGTCTTCGAGGAGAGGTACTACTACCGAGAGCATCCTCTATTGGGTGGGCCATTTCTAGCACCCAAGTTTTATTCTGAAAATTGAATAATAATAAAACCCTCTGAATAGTTGCACTGGTTTTCTCGCATTGGGATTCTTTTGGGGACATTGGTCCAAAAATAACGGTGTCACTTGTGTGCTCGTTTTCTTTCAGTTGATGATCTATAGATGTTGATACTGTACTTGAGTTTATTTTAATATTTACATGGTAAATAACTTGTTAAGTAATTAAACAAGTAGGAAGAAATAAACCAAATAGTATAGGAAGAATTTCTAACAGCATAAACTTAGAGATTCCAACATTGGACTCCAATATTTAAACAAGCATATCTCCTCAATTGTGAGGAGTTATGTGGCATGCCACCTACCATTGGAATCAGCATGACGAGAACCATCAAATCAAAATGATCGTAAGCCCAAATGACCCTGAACTTCCTTGTCATATACGTCATTAAAAGTGGGGCGTCTTATGTTGTTGCTTGGATTGACATCAATGACAACCAATTCAACAAAATCATGCCACAAGTTAGCATATCCTCCCCCTATAGGATTTCAAAACCACAAGCTTTTAGAAATGCATGCCAACATTGTTAAAACTTAGAAAGAAGGCCGAAAAATTCAAAGAACAAGAAAATTAGATATTAACCCCCAAATTGTCCTATGCAAATGGAGGGTTAAGAGCCAACTAGATTTCATCACAGTTATATTCAAAGTAAGCTTTCACACAAGTCAAAGATGACTCTCATAAAGATCAGAGAAAGATTTTTTAAATGATTTGAGTTCGTTTTAGAGGCATATATACCAGATTTGGAGGAAGATACCACTTTTTGCGGTTTTCCTATTTTTTAAGAGCTAGTGTTCAAAGCTCCATAGATCAGAGATGACTATATATTTCTAATCCTTACAAGTTTACAATGATGATGGGATTTCCTTAGGTGACATGTGACACACTGCTACTTTTAGTAGATAGGGTTTCAGGGCTCATATGACAATTTTGAACACATATTTAGATTCCTTGCAGAATATCAAATCCAACGAGCTAGATTTCAATGACATGTGAGGAGTTGTTATTTTTAGCAGTGGCTAATTTTAGGCATGCTATATATGGCAATGTTCTCCTAGCAATTCCCAACAATTTTTTTCTTTTCCTTATTTTTTTTTTTGGGGGGGGAACTATTTTTAGCAATGTTATTATTAGCAAGTGTGGTCATTGTTACCCACCACCTAAGGGTAGTATATATAGGAGAAAATTTTTCTCCTAGATGGTCCTCAGCTGACAGCCAGCAACCCCTTGTAGCTCCCAAATAGCTCGATGTGCCACTTTTCTCCACCACTTGAGCCTGTCATGTGGTCCCTCGCCCATCTATTATGAATATATGTTTGAAGGTGGGCCTCCCAACCCCAAAAGTATGACTTTTCATTGGTATAAATGAGTAGTTTTCCTTACTTGTCATGGGCACTTTTGGGCATGAATTGGTGGGGGGCTTCGACGGAAAGAGTGGGTTAGGTTTGTATTCTTGTCTCCATTGCCCAATTTCATGGTTGCCCTTGTATCCTAGTCCCATGGAATCTCCTTTACTAGCCATTAGCTTTGGGGTTGGCACTACATGGGAAATCCCAATTTTGGTTGCGTGGTCCCGTTTCTCGACACCACCTACATTACTCCCTTTCCACTTATTTGAGACCCATTCATCTCTTTTATCATTTGGGTCCACATAGGGTTAGCCTCCCTTCCCCTTGTCCACACCTTGGGTCGGGCCTGAAACGATGCCCTGGAGGTTGATGCAGCTCAAAAGAAAATAAAAAGCATAATTTAGCCATTCTCAATAGGAAATGTACCACAAAATGCAAAAGATGGCCAAGACATTCAAATTTAGCATGTGGGAAAAATCCAAACATGAGCTCTACCCCTATATATGGCCATCACCCTGGTTCCTATGGGCCCTAAATGAGCCCCCTCCATCATTAAGAAACCCATGATAGTCCCAACCCCTAATGGGCGATGAACTGCCCCACCTCAAAAGGGGGTATCCATTGCTATATATTACACATCGTGCTCTCCATCCCCTCAAGCCCCGAGCAGTTATGAAGAAAAATCAATGAAAGGGAAAAGGCATATGAAGAAGGGTGAATAAACAAAGGTCGGGGTAACTCATGTACCACGATTTGCTCCCTCCTACACTCATATACCCAAGTGTGGAATTCCCTTATTATAGCTACCCAATGTACCTTAACATGTGGTCTGGATGATTCCCCTCACCCCACTCCATTCCATCATCATATCATTTGCCACCTACCTCTTAAAAGATGTACTATGGACATGCCACCCCCTTTAGAGGTTGAAGCCACCCAATAAGATCCTTGGTTAACCCCCTTTTGAGCTTGGAGACATTTGAACTTGCCAAAGCCCACTATGGAAGGGCATGCCACCATGAAGTGCCCCATTGATCGCATAACTTTTAAGCATTATTACTTGATTATTCTAATGATTTGTTGTATTGGAAAGCAAGGGGACGCAATGGATCTTATGCAAGATTGCAAGTGGGTCTTCATTTAGGGCTTGGTCTCCCTATACAAGGTCCTAGCTCCCTAGAGGACCACATTGGCGTCTGCAAGGTGAGCATTGAGAGCCATGGGCTCCACCATAGTAGATATAACTTCATGAATCCCTAGCAGTGTTCATTGATTTCCCGTGCTCCACCTTTTGGATGAGAATGATGCACCTGGTCCACCATGCCCAATTGGCTCCATAGTTGCACCATACACTTGGCAGATGTTCTAGGATGCCTCCCAATGCAAATGGAGGGTTTATGTCATCACTCCAACCCTTACCGATCGTTTACAGGTATATTTGATCCATTTGGAGACCCGTGAGGTTGTCCTTGTGCCCCCACACCCACTTGGGAGCACCACAAGTTCTTGATTGGATAACAAGGGGCCAACCCCTTGTCCACTATGTTTGGGGTCCTTTTCTTCATCATGGCACTCCTTGGACTTCATCAGGCATCCTCAATGACCCAACAATTCGCTTTGTTGATCATTCAACCCTCTTGAGAGCCTAATCTTTACATTATAGAGCTATTTAGTGGGCTTGTCACCAAAAGTTTTGTTATTGTGCACATTACTTTATTTTAGGGGCTAAATTGGGCCAAAATAAGCTAAATCGAATTGATTAGACATTCTATAAATAGATGACAAGTTGATTCATTATCTCATTATCACTTGGATTGATCATATTCTCTTGTGAGATTTTCGCTATCTTTTGAGGATGAGATTTTTGGGATGAATAGATGAATTTTGATGTTTGGATAATCTTATTTGTCTTGGAGCTTCTATGATTGGCATATCTTGGTGATTAGATATATTCTTCTTACATGTAAGTACTATTTCAATGTTATTCTTGTTATTTATTTTGTTGCATTCATGATGTTGGTATTTTCGCTATTCTAGGGTTAATTTGTTGTTTTTCTTAGAACGAAATTGTGGAAATTGAATCTCTAAATAGTGATGTATCATGTATGGGCCATGTTTGAATGAATGTGTGTTCCTAGAGACAATCTTGCTGAATTTGTCTTGATAAGTCACCAAATATTCCTAAACGAAGTGTAAATGACCTTGAAGTTGCTTCCATTAAGCCCTATTGCCTAGCAAAGTTGCTATTTAGGCCTCCTTGACAAGTGGAAATCAATCCAAACCCTAAATCTTCCATGACTCCATCTCTCCCGTAAGACAAAGCACTAGTTCTCCTCTAGTGATCATTTTTCTTTTTCACCTCCCTCTTTATCTAGGTCTAGCCCCATTAGGTCTCCTAGGGCATCAATTTACTTGCAAACCATCCACTAAAAATTTTTATCTCTTGGCATCCACTGTGTTGGTGAGTCTCCTAGGTGTCCTCCAAATTTGAAGCCATTCTGACAGTTGGATCCCAAGACATCCCAAGCCCTAGCTCTGAGACCAAATTTTTCCCTTGGTTTCCTTAGGCTAGTAACCTTAATGGGATCATTGCATTGCTTTTCATTGAAAAATATTTCTTTGATACCCTTCTCCTCCCTAATTAGGTCAAGTACATCATTGGTTTCTCAATCCTATCCCCTTGACCTAACCTAGGGTCCACTTGGTCTCATGTGGTCCCATAACTTTTGGAAGGTAATTCTTCAAAGACCATTTGGAAACCAAGTCTTCATAAGGGTTTTTAAGACTTGGTCCCTCCTTAATAAGTCTCATTCCCAAAACCTAACCCCTAAAACCCGCTTGGCCCTTCTTAGAGAGCCCTTCATCTTGCCTCTTGAGCAAGCAAGCCATATATTGGCCTCTCTTGTGAATAAGCCTCTTTAGGAATCACTCTTCCCTTTATTGACCCATTTATCTAGGTGATTCCCTTCATATCGGTCTCCTCCCATTGGTGAAAGTCCGTAAAGAGTAGGGAGCTTTCGCTGAGGTGATAGTAGGCTATTGCTCCATTGTTTCCCTTGACCTAGTAGTTGCCCCTCTAAGATCCCCTTCTAGGACCCCTACTAGTTTGAGCGGTAACAGTCACCATGCAACATGACATGTGGCAGCAAGTGAAGGTGCCATGTGGAAGACATGTGCCAAATCATTTTCAACAAAACCCAAGGTGCCTTCGTGGATAAATTTGGTCATGGCCCAAAATTTAGCTCCATGCATCAATTCGATTTTCAAGTGGATGACTCATCAGCTATTCTTGGCAAATAGAGGTGAGCTTCCTCTAGACCCCTCTTTGGTTAAAATTAAATGTTTATTAAAAGGGCATTTTATGATTTTAGGTAGGACGACCTTGCACGTGGAAGTTAGTATTCTTTGGACAACCAATTTATTTTGAGAAAGCCTTCAACTTGCTTCAATTTAGTCAACACCACATGAAGAGATAAGGAAGGGTGCGTGACCTTATGATAATTATGGAACATGGAAGCTTGACTTTAATTTTAGTGTTCTTCAATTCAATCAACATTGCGGGGAGAATATAGGAAGGCACATGAAGGAGGATAACTTCATCTTGGAGACAATTAAGAAGCCATCTTTAGAGAGCTCAAGGATCTATAAATGAAACACAAAGATCGTTATTTGGCAAAGATTTTTGGGGTGAGTTGCTAGCACCCTTTCTTTTCCATCCTCACCCCTTCTCTTCTTGCCTCTTGTACTCTGGGTGGAGCTATATTATTGTGAATTTTCCTCTATTTTGTCTTTATGGTCCAACCAAACTCTTGACTAATACAAAGATAAAGTTTGACTATGCTATTTCTCTCAACTTTTTGAACTTGTTGGCGCAATACTATCCCTTTGAGCCGTTGTGTTGGTAGTTTTCTTGCCTCTAATTTGATTATATTTATCATTTAGAGCACATGCTCTTCTCTATTTTCTTTTCATATCTCACTATTAAAAATTGAAATTCTCTCATAGTTTTCATTATCAATTTCTTAAGTCTTTGGCCACTTAGTTTCATATCAAGGATCCTTTTTATGCAGTGATGTGTCATAAAAATACACATATTTCTAAGTGATTTTCAGCACATGAACACAAGGGACACCCCACCCATGATTGGAAAAACACTGTTATGTATAAAAATATAATAAAATAACTATAATTATGTAAATATATTAACTATGTGAACAAGAGAGATCGAAGTCACATCTAACCTGACTAGTAGACCAATTATCCAAGTGCCAAGTTAGCCCTCAACCATGCAACAATTGTCCACATGTAGTCTGTCATAAGCTAGCAAGATGTTCATCCTTCAAGTGCTAAGTCAGAATTCTACAAAACTCAATGACAATCCACATGAAGTTTGCCACAAGATAGTCCATAATTTCGTTCATAAGATGCCATCAGTATGTCTTCAATAGAGCCAAAATTCAGCTTATAGTCCAACCTCAATCCACAGGAGTTATGTGCCTCAAATAGCTTTGTATACCATGGAAGATAGTGCTCCACATAACTCACATACCACAAAAGATGGTGCCTCAAATAACTCACATACCACAGAAGATAAGTTCCTCAAACAAATCTAAATTTTGTCCTCAATAGAAGAGATGTGAATTGGTTGCCAAATGGTGGAGTAATGGTGCCAATATATAGTATTTTACTCATTTGAAAAGGTGCCTCTAAATGTCGACCCAACTTGACTTCTGGAGGTCCGATTTGGTCAACTTGGAGACACAAAATCATACTTGAAAATTCAATTTTCTTTCTTTTAAATGTCAAAATGGGACATGATAAAAATGATTTTTTCTTTTGACTCATACATTCTTTTTGACTCTTTACAAGATCATAATTATTAAGACTGACCCTAGTTACAACTTCAACAAAAGCAAGCTCGAAGACCCTGGTATGCCAAGCTGGACCACGATCTCCAATAACAAGGTTTCAAAAAGAGGGGTTGTTGACATTGGACAATAATATATACAGCAAGATGGAAAAGGACAGCGCATTGATTACATTTGTATATGTGGATAATCTCATCTTTGGAAGCAATAACAATGATATGGTTCATGAATTTTCCCAGGAAATGTCAAAGGAATTTGAAGTGTCAACGATTGGAAAATTATCCTTCTTCCTTCGACTATAGGTTTGTCAAACCAACGAAGGTATATTCATTTCCCAAACCAAATACCTCAAGAAAATGCTTGAGCATTTTGGAATGGAAGAATGTGCACCAGTTAGTACCCCTATGATTTTACAGATCTATGATTGGGAGTCTACTATACTTGTAACTTGACAGCTTCGAGACCAGACATTAAGCAGATAGTTCGAACTTGGAATGGTTGCAAGATTTCAATCAACACTAAAGGAATCACATATACAAGCAGTAAAAAGGATATTTCGATACTTATAGCCTTTACAGGGCACACTCGATTTTGAGCTTTAGCATCCTTAATAGTACAAATTTCACAATAAAAAATACACAATGTTGATTTGGTAGGTAGGATTAATGAAAGAAAAAACACCAACGAGAGTGCATTTTTCTTGGGAGATTGCCATGTATCTTGGTCAAGCAGAAAGCAATCATCAATTTCTCTTTCTAAAGCTTCAATTCAATACATAGAAACAATAGACTATTGTACTCAAAGTTCTTTGGATGAAACAAACTTTAGAGGACAACAAAGTGGAATATGATCAATCAATATCTCAAAATAACATGTCATGCACTCAAAAACAAAGCATATTCCAATCAAGTATCAATTTCTCAAAGAACAAGTTGTTCAACCAAATTTCAACATGGAATATATTGGAACCAAAGAACAAATTGCTAACATCTCTACCAAACCTTTGCCCAGAGAAACTTTTGAATATCTCCAGCAGAAGTTGGGAGTGATCTCTCAATTATCTTAGTAAAGGAAGCACAAACTCAGGGGGGGCACCCTTTGCTATTGATGTCAAAGGGGGAAAGAATACATACAAGGGGAGTAGCTGACAAGAAGTATCAAGAGAACATAGACCAGGGGAGCAGTCGTAAGAAAAATCAACTATCAAAGTATTGCCATCAATAACAAAGGGGGAGATTGTTGAAAATGGTTTTTATTGACGTCAAACATTGTCCAAATGAAAGAGGAAATTACATAGTCAAATAGCATATTCTAAGACCTTTTCAACAATATATGGCACTCCCTCTAATTCCATAGGAATGAGGAGATATGAAATATTTTATCAAGATGACCCAACCAAAATACAAACAAACCCCATTTGGATACCCTATCTTTGAAGGAACTTTTACTCCAATTACCTAGCTCAAATGGGAGCATAGGATATATGGTTTGAAAGCTTATTCTGAGACCATTGTGATGATATATGGCTCACCTTTTAACTCCTCATGGTTGAGGAGAAATGGATTCTTGAATATTCACTATACATTCTACCTCACTATACATTCTGCCAATTGCACCAATTGGTCGTAACCTAGTGTCCAAACGCACTATAAACAGGCCTGAGAACGAGCATTTCTAACCGCTCAACTCAAGCACTCGGTTTTGTGCTTAGGAGAGAAAAGCAGCAAGTCCGAAGTTCATACCTCATGAACCAAGAAGAAGTGATGCTAAGTTGAAGTATCTTTCTATGGAAGAGCTTTGGCACATCTTTTGAAGGGTTTTTAGCATTTTTCTTGGGAAGGGTTTTAGGGAACAAATTTTGATGTTTGAAGGTCTTTCAAGGCTAAGTTCTGGTATTTGAAGATCTAGTTCAGGCTTAGTTTGAAGGCAAAAACCTAGTGTCTTGAAGGCCTTTTGAAGTCCAAGTTCTTGTGTATTGAAGGCTAAGTTCAAGTTGGAGCCTACAATTATTGTAAAATGGTACTTACTGAGGATTAGTGTCCTCACCTTCTTGATAGGTTGGAGCTTGCAAATTTTGTAAGTTGGTTCTTACAGAGGATTGGTGTCCTCACAAGAGATTGTAATTAATTAAACACTGTTTTCAAGTATTTCTTCTTCAAATTTTTATTTGCACTTCAATATGTGTTCATACATTGTGGATGATTGAATACGTGATGTGAATTCAATTTCATGATTAACTAAGTGAAGAATGTTAAAAATAACAAAATAATAATTCAATCACCACCCCCCCCCCCCCCCTCATAGTATTTCCAATAGTCTACTTTCCTTGCATGAACATTGTTCCAACCCAAGCATCCCAAGCCAACTCCAAGACTCCATGCAATGGTCTAAGCTACCCTGTGTTTTCAAGGGTCCAATGCCCTCCTCCAATATGCAAGACACTCCTCCCCCTCTTAAGTAGGGCACTTTCCAAGTAAGCAACCATATCCATGTGGCCATCTTATAGAACGTCACCCAACCTATTAGGAGATCACCAATGCCCTAGGAAGGAACGCTAAGCAAGCACCCAATTGAAGTCAAGCAACCATTGGGTAAGCCATCTCCAATATGGAAATCTATCATATACCATCTACTATGTGAAATCCATCATGGACCATCCAAGGGAGAATCATATACCATGTATCCCAAATATCATGAAGCACAACCAAACATTGAGTAAACATGTTGGGGTAAACACTTTGGAAGTAACCTTGAAAGCTAACAAAATGTTCCAACTAATGAAGCAATGCTTATAGAATCATGGATGTGCAAGTGGAGCCCCATGGAAATTTTTTAGAGGCTTCATGGTTTTCTCTATTAGTACCTTCCATCATGCATTGGCATACTCAAGTTTAGTTCATTTATCTTCTTCTAAGAATGCAATGTTAACTCATTCCTAAACCGTGCTCCCTTTCTATTTGTGTCAACAAATGTCCAATACTCTGTAGAAGATTGTCTCAAGAGTATAAAGAGATGATTAACACCAAAGTAGGGGATATCATGATTAAGAAGAAAGTTGTTTTTATAGACCTAAGAATGCCTATTCAATGCCCATATTGCAATAAAATCAATGATTGACCTTTGAAGAAAAATAAACTGTAGGAATCCAAAGAAAGAAAGCAAATGCATTAGAAACATCAAGATCAAGGTTCATTCAAGGTAGGGAGTAAGAAACCACCAAGAAAATGATCCAAATAATATAAGCAATGTGGTAGCCAAATGGAGCTCATTTAAGGTCCAACAAGGGCTAAGAAGTAATATGTGCCTCTAATTTTAATCCTCTTAATCAAAGTTAGACACCATGCAAGACTAATATCTGAAGGCTAAACATATTAAATCACTTACCCATCATTTCACAAGCTCATTCTTGCACCTTAAGCAACAATGGGGATGGATTGATGGACATAGAGCAACAGCCTTGAAAGACATTTCTGTAGAGTGAAACCACAATAAAAGCAAGTTTGATGTCTTAACCATCCTCATGGAAGATAAGATAATAATCATTACTCCTACCTTATTCCTTCTCCAGCTTTGGAAATTTCTACACCCAAAGCTTGCCTTATTGCATTCTTAAGGGTGACTAATGTCAAAACCAAGACAAGCAAATGCCAAAAAGTCAAATATTAAAGATTAGCAACAGTAGATATGAAAAACATCTAAAATGATAACAAATATAACCCAATGAAGTTATAAACCAAATGAAGTTATCTCACTATTTTCATCTAATATGCGTTTTAAACAATAAGTAAAGTGAATTTTCAAAGGCATAAACCACAACATATTTGTGAGCAAAAAAACTTGACATATACCAAGGTGACATAAGGTATATGGTGACTAATGCCAAAATCAAGAGAAGCAAAGAGCCAAATATTAAAGATCAGCAGCAGTAGATATCAAAAACGTTGAAATGATGACTAGTATAAACATGAGAATGAAGGTGTGTCACTATTTTCATTTAATGTGTTTTTCAAGAAATAAGTAAAGTGATTTTTCAACACATGAACCACAACATATATGTGAGCCAAAAAATGACATATACCAAGGTGACACAAGGACATGGAAATTATGACTACCTTGAAATTTCATGAATATTTCTTCCAAAGTAGTTGCTTCAAGATCTCCTCCTTCAACTCCTAGTTCAGTTGAATTCCTAGCAAGCCATAGTTTCTGTCAATTAAAAACTGCTCTAAAGGAAGATTCTACCTTAGTACTGTCAATACTTTTATCTGTTTATTCCTACAATTAGACTAGTATAAAAGAGTACAGGCTACACTCATTACTACTACATATAACCATCAAATCTATAACATACCCACATAAATAAAACATACACAGATACACAAAATGCACAAACAATTTAGTCCCCATCCATCATACCTTATTTTTAATACCTGAAAAATGTATCGATAAGAAGAAATAAAAACCGAAATGTTTCAGGTTAGCCATTGCTTAATTGATAACCACCAACATCAAAAGGCATGCTTCTAACCAATAACCACTACAAGTACATACTCGGAGATCATAAGAAAAAAGAGATATCAAAGAAGAGAAAATAAGATTCAAAGTACTCCTAAAGTTTTCACTCCCCCTACCTCGGACTTAAATATTGACTTGGGTGGTTGGATCAACAATGTAAAGGTTTTGGTTCCAGTATCAGTACTCATAAAGAATCAAGATGCCACCTCACAGATCAAAACTATTAAAGGCTATTAAATCTACCAAGGAGGGAGTAGTGAAAAGATGCCAAGGGATATTCCTGAAGATCCTCCCGTGATATTGCAGAATATGGATTGGAGTATGGGAAATGAGCAACACCAACCATTTTTCATAACTTTAATGGTGAATGACCACCTCCTACATAATTGCATGCTTGATTCAAGCGAGTAGTCAAATGTCGTGACCAAGAAGGTCATGGGGCAACTGAAGTTAAGAATATTTAGACCATACCACAATATCTGTGCCATGGATTGGAAAAGGATTGAAGTATATGGGCTAATTAAGGATCTCCAAGTTCGTCTAGTAGCATACCCAAATATTTCAATCACTATGGATATTCTAGTGATTGATGTACCTGATGAATGGGGCATGTTATTATCTAGATAGTGGGCAGCAGAATTGGGTGGTAGCATCCAAATGGACTTATCATCTGCTACCATCCCAACAATAAATAACACTTTTGTCATGCTTAATCGGGAACATGAAAGAAGATACCATGTTGAAAACTCCATGGAGCCGAACAATGAGAGAATTTGTGGATCATATGAGCCTAGGATTTATGCAGTGTTGTCTAATTCTTTACCACCTATGGAAGATGAAATTAAGAATAAGAAGTTTGATGAACTTGGGCATCCATTAGAAGACTTTGAACCATCAGATCTGGCAGCAGTATCTAAGAAGTAGAAGGAAAAAAAAATATCATCTTAAAATTCATTTTCATGCCTCATTAGTTCCAAGGTCAGAAATGATGTTTCTGATGCATATGAATAAATAATGTTATATTTTATGTCATCTTTCCAAAAGTTATGGATGTGAACACTAGACATCTTATTTCCACAGCTTCCAAATGGCCTAGTTAAATAACAAATACAAGCACAAAGTAGAACCCTGCAGATGCAATGCCACAATCTTTCGAGGAATACTTACATTGTTAATCTCATAAGTAATGATGCCATTTGAGCTGAATATCCTAAAGGAATTTTGAAAGTACTGTGTGCCTGCCCATTCGGAGTGTGAACAGAAACAGCATCAACTATGTGGCTTTGAATCAATCTTAAAATTCTCTCAGAGTTGTAATTTTCCCCTCTAATGATATGCAACAAATAGCTCAATCCTGGCAATATAAACATAAAAACACAATGTGAAACATCAGTAACACAGCACAATGGGGTAAACAGATTCTTATCCTTATTTATATATTCAACATCACAATGCTATAAGTTTTCTTTGGGTCTTGTCAAAGCATTCATATCAAGTACTCTCTTAAATGCTACCATGGATAAGCTCTTATTCTGAACAGACCACACAAACAGGTATGTTGTCTAGAAGATTTTAGTTTTTTCTAAGCTCATTAGGATATTGTCACTACCTGGACTCCACCATGGGGACATGGCATTCTTAATGTAGGGTAGTTCACTAATATAGTCATCATATGTATGTCCACAAACCAGAAATTTTCCTAATATCCATAATGATGTAATTGGATTAAAAGGAAAATAATACTGGAAATCCATAGCCCATCCTTCAGACTAATTACAGTTGTTAGCAAATATAAAATTACCAAAACGTTTGCGCAAGAATAGTGAGCTCCCACAACACTTAAGAACACCATGAGAAAGAACTGCTTTTCGATCAGCCATAATATCTGCTTCATCCATAGAATCCGTTGTGAAAACAAGCAAGAATTTCTTCTGCAGTTTACATATGAGATTCCAGAATTGCTTTTTAGAATCTAGATCTAAGCCAAATGTTGGTTGGTCCATCAAGACAACCTGTCAACATGACACAATAGAAAAAGAGCAGTTAAGTATGTTTTGCTTCATGCATTGATGACGTACAGAGAAAGGACTCGACAATTATAAATTACAATATTGCAAGATTCAAGCATCTGATAGATCCATGTTCAGATTGAAAGCATTCAAGTGTGTGCTTTATTTGTGGTAACGACTTCTCACCATGCACTCCTAGCAATAAAAATAGATAACAATGATGAATTATGATACAAGAATCTATTAAGGATGTAGCCAATGACTTCATGACCCAATTGTTAAAACTGAAAGACCCCACTTCTTAATAGCATCATATTATCTTTGAATTATATAGTGACTCAGACAAAGTATGGGGTTAACATTTGTTCCCTAGTTTCATTAGCAAGTTCTTATTCTTTGAAGTTTCACAAGATTGCATCCCACATGTACATATTGCTTCCTTGGGCAACTTGAGTGCCTCAATATCATGTTTAACTTTTCACTGGTCTATGATTTTGTTACCTTTATTTGTCCATTTGGGGGCTACAATTCTTCATTTCTTTCCATATTAGTCCACAAGTCCAGTGCATTACTAATGCCCTCCATTTTACTTTATAGTCACTCTCCTGCTAAATTTCCCACTTAAACTGTCATTTAATGGTTAAACCTATCTACCAGTAAATGGCACCCTCAACAGATCTTTATTTCTTTCTCTCTTTCTCTCTTGAGAGGCTTTTGAGTTGTCCACATTTCAAGTCTCGGACAAACTCACTTATTATTTTGTATCACTATACCTTTATTTTGAGGTTGTAATGCTGCAGGTTTCTTTACATTTTTCTATGCTTTTTTTTTAATGTTATTCTAGTTCTCTAGTAGATGTGCTTGCACTTCCTCATTGTATTCTTACTGGAAGTATTCTTCAGTCCCATTGAACTACTTTTGTGGTCATTCATTGGATATTAATTAAATTATCTTACCTTACCTTCCCATCAGTTTATTTGCAGCAATCCATCCAGGTTATCTTGTAACTGTTTATCTTTAAAATTCTATTCTTTAGCTCCTTCCAAAGTGTCCTACTGTCCTACCAACCTTCTCCCTTGGTCTGTTTTATGGATGTCTTATAAGACTTTCTCTAAACCAAGTAAAATTCCACATACAAAGCATATATTTCTTACAATCTGATCCAACTTCTCCAATGTATTCTCATTTTAGTTTTTTCACCTGATGACCCTGTTGATGATTGTAGCTCAAACAGGTATTTCCGCAAAAGCAAAGTGTCCAAGTTGCAGAAATTATCATTAAATGACTCTTAGACTTAGGAGTTCACTAAATTAATAATTAATAAAGTGAATGTCTTTTGAAAAAGTGAGTTTAATTTAATAAAGTGACTAAGCTTGGGTATTAGTGATTTAAGTTGAATTTTGGACCATTGATCTCAACTCAAAACTATATTTAATCTTGACAGTTAAAATTAGGGTTTTAGCCCAACTAAAAACTATAAAATGAAGACAAGTGAAAGAGAGAACACATTAATTATTTTCTCAAGAAGGATTTTGAGAGAGAGAAAGAAAACCAAAAGGAGGACCTTATGATTTCTCAGGCAAGGAGAAGAATTGCAGCAGCAGCATAGGAGAGGCCAGACATTAATATGCAGGCCATACAGACTACCAGGGGAGAGCTGGAAATTCATGTTTGCTGGGTTTCATTTGTATTTTTTCTTAGAGCCACCTTGCCAAAATGGGAACTCTTGTAAGTTTGAAATTTATCGAATGATGAACTAATGTTGAAGAGAAAAAAAATTGTGCATGCACGAGATTTGTTTTTTCCAGCTTTTTTCTCTCTTTTCTTCCTTTTCTAAGTTTATTCACTGCTTTATTTGGTTAATGAATTCCAAGTGTAAATCCAGATCTGATCTTTTTACCTAGGAAGTGGTCTTCAGAAGTCAATAGACCCTGATACTTTCATACTTGCACATAAGATATCCTCTCAGCTTTTAATTTACCTTGTTGCATTTAGAATACAAAATGCTAAGCATGACAACCAACAGTTCTGCCAAATGTCCATCTTTGTCTACAAAAATCCATATTGTCAATGTCCAGTATTAGAAATCAAACATAACAACATTGGGGAATTACTTCATTTGTTACTTAAGTGACATGTAACTAACCATCGAATCAATATAAAAGCATGTCGAAATTTTATAAAAATACAAAAAAAAAACTAATACAAAAGGCCATTTTATATTAGGCGACCACAGAGTGCAGATCTGGGAAGAAACAATCATTCCTTAGAGTTAGCTATGTAGATGGCACAAGAATTGCCAGTACAGAGAAGAGAGGTAGGTAGAGATGTAAAAGATAGCAAAGAAGGAATTTTGTTGGGATTTTTATTGGCTAGGAGTGTAATGAACACAGTCTGTATACTCATGAATATTCAAAATATCTAGGATATGCAAATATCCATTATAGGACAAATAATATTCATATATAAGAATGTTGAATGTACAAGAGATATCATACGGTTGATTACAAATGAGGGCCCTATATTTATAGCTAGGTGGGAGTGCCCTTTCATGAAGAGTCATGTCTCAACCAACAAACATGTCCTTTCATAACTATTAGTTTATACTTATTAATTATTATTTATAATAAATATTTATGTTTGTTACATTGCCTTCCCCTTTAGAAACGCTTTGTCCTCAAAGCTTATTAATGAAAAGGTTTGATATCTTTCTTTGTCTCAAATGCCTTCTTGTCTCCTTCAATTCTCGGAACTATCATCTTTGATGATACAAGATGATATGAACTTCTGAGTGTGGTACAAAATTGTCGCACTATGAAATGACCTAACCATCCCAAATAAATCTTGTGTAAAAATCTTGTGTAACCTTGCGATTATTTGATACTTGAGATGAATTGTTTTCATAAGACTCAATTGTGCTGACATCAGTATTCTCAAAACAAAAGTTGGTTGTTTCCATGCTATATGATGCTGCCACATTGACTAATGAAGGAGCAATCATCGAAGACAGTTGGGAAAAAACAAAAGGATCAATGGATTCCTCATCCCTCTTCAAAGTCACCGAGGGTGAAATCGAAGCAGAGAACATTATCAGAATGGCGCAGCAGGAGCCTCTGATGGCCTACCTAAAGATCACTTCAATGGGAAGAATGGATCTAAGGGTGGAAGAAAAGGAAAATGCCTTGTTTGTAATAAGTTCGGCCATTATGCGGAGGAGTGTCTGAATGGCAGGGACACATCACTTGATGATGATAACAATCATTCCAGGGACATCTTCGATGATCAGAGGAATGACAGGTAATGCAGGTCATCAAGAAAATAGCCAACTCTTCAAAGAAAGCAAGGAATCCTAGGTGTGAAGAATCAAATGTTGTTTATGATAAGGTTAAGAAGCGTTATCTTGTATTGGCCCTCTCCTTCAGATTCTGTGGGAATCTGGCTTATTGATTGTAGTGCTTCAAGGCACTTCATCGAATAGAAGGGTGATCTCTAGTAGAGATGGAAACAATCATGGGATTATACTTGGAGTCGATGCCACCTATCCCGGAAAGGGTGTAGGGAATGTTACCCCTCAATTGAATGAGGGTAATTCAATTCATTTACAAGAATCTCTTTTGTGTACCTGATCGCAAGAAGAACCTGGTGACCATTTCGAAAATGGAAGTCAAAGGTTTCAGGGTGGCATTCATCGATGGAAAGATGGTGATAGGGATGCCTGAATTCAAAAAGAGCATGAAGGTACATGTCTGAGATGTACCAAAGAAAAATCTTACAAGGGGACCATTCCCCTCATGTAGCAGGTCCACAAGTTTGGAACAACCCGAGGGGCGTGAGATTCATGATCAGGAATCTCATGTATGCAGGTGGAAGAAAGCCCTCTATGGCTTGAAGCAAAACACCTCGGGCATAGTATGAGAGGATTGATAGCTGTTTGATGATGTTGAGATTCACTAGGAGTGAAGCCGATCCAAACTAAGTTGCACAAAATGGGGAAACGCGGAAGCGAAACGAAACGGGGAAGCGAAACGAAACGCGACCTCCCCAAATTTTGGAAACGGGGAATACGCGAATATATATATTATATATATTATAATATATATATTATATTAAAAACATTTAAAAATTATTAATTATATATATGTGCAATCATAAAGCATTAATGATACATTTACCTTAAACATTTTAACTATTAAGATTATTTTTAATCAATTTACTCATGAGTCATACATAATGAAAAAAAAATAGAACTGAAAATCCAAAATCAGCCTTTATTTATATAGTATATGAGGCTGGCAAGTACAATAAAGACTTATAAGGCTGCAAGAACTATAGAGACAAGTCACAAAAGACTAATCCTCATTATAACAATCCTCATCAAAAATAGAAGCAGCAGAATGCTCAACAGTGGATGGTGGTGCTGAAGAAGATGATGCACCAATTCCACTTCCAGAATCGTCCTCAATATTCAGGGCAGCAAGAGAGAGATCCAAATCAGGATTTTCTGCATCCACATCCCATTCTTTAGAAGGACCACTGTTGTATTCTGGACCCCTACGAGATGCAAGGCGAAGGTTGGAGTGCACATAAACAAGATCCTCTGCTTTCTGTGAGCCCAACCTATTGCGCTTCACAGAATGAATAAAACCATAAGTGCTCCAATTCCTTTTTGCTGATGAAGAGCTTGCCACTTGTGAAAGAATACGAATGGCAAGGTTTTGCAAATGTACTCCATTTGCTCCATGACAAATCCACCACCTAACTGGATTCATGGTGCTTCTCT
>APFE031170102.1:188209-216507 GCA_000404065.3 Pinus taeda
ATTTTAATATAAGTCTAAACTTTACATTGGTTAATTAGTTTAAATGGGTCGTTACATACACTCCCCCTTCGGAAAACTTCGTCCCGAAGTTAGAGTTTAGGTTTAAGGTTTAAATGGACATATCCTGCTCCATCCAAGTCCCCAAGCTATTCTAAAATCAACCTATCCTTCCTAATCTCTTCTGCTCCCATCCTATCCGTCCTCTACTGGAGTATGCCATGACGTCAGTTTTACTGACCCAACCATGCATAAACTCTAAGGTGACAGCGTCGGTTATACCGGCCTGATTCCCAGTAGGCATCCGGCAATCATCATCACACGTCTAGGGGAGCGTGACTCGCACAGTCCTCCCATGACTCCAGGGTTCGGAGGACAAACGGTGGGCAACACGTCCACCCCTCCTAGTAGAACTTAGGGTGAACACCCTATCATAGAATCACTTGGAGCTTTAATTGTTCTGAGGTTTTGTCATCACGTGGTCATCCCGGTAATCGAATCATATACTTTCATCTGCAATTATACACTCACTCATGCATTCGGAAAATGTGCATCAGCATATTCAAAATAACTCATGTATTATTCAGTATAACATATTTTTACCATTTTCTATGCATGTCTTTTGATTTCCATCTAAAATGTAGTCATTTCCTGAGTTCTATTGATCATATGGACATGTAGAAATAAAATAAGTTTACAATATCTTAATTTCTATTAGAAGTAAAAACCCTTTAACTGGCTTAACTTTCCTTTGACAACTAGAATTAATAAAATGAACCACACATATCGTTTTGGTATCCATGTACCAACAGAAGTTAAACATATATTATGTCACAAAATTCCACGTTTATTTATAATCATTCAAAATGGTCCGGGGTCTCTGATTGCAGTGAAGTAAAATATATACAAAACATAGTTTAATGTCCTTCAAAATTGACATAGTCTAGGGAATCTTTGACATATGTCCTCTGTATTTTCCCAAGTTGCAGATTCAGGACTATACTTGTCCCATTGGACCTTAACTTGGTCCACCAGGCAGTTCTTGAGCTGTCAAACCCTACGTTCCAGAATACGTAAAGGTTCGACCGATATTACTCCCTCGTCCGACACCTGTAATTCCTTCCATTGAAGGTTATGAGATAGATCAGCTATATAATGTCTTAATACAGAAACATGAAATACATTATGAATTTTATGCAGGTGAGGTGGCAGGGCAAGATGATAGGCAACAGGTCCCACTCTTTCTACGACTTTAAATGGCCCAATAAATCTGGGCGATAACTTTGTCCCTTTCCCGAATCGAATAGTACTTTTATTTGGCTTGATGCGGATGAAAACCTGATCCTCTACTTCATACCTCCTATCAGTTCGGTGAGCGTCAGCATAACTTTTCTGTCTATCCTGAGCTTCCTTTAATCGTTGCCTAATTTGCCTTACCTGCGCTTCCATTTCATGGATTAAATCAGGTCCTATTATCACTCTATCTTCTAACCTGTCCCAACTTAACGGTGTCCTGCAAGGTCGGCCGTATAAAGCTTCAAATGGAGGCATCCCAATCGAGCTGTGGTAACTGTTGTTGTATGCGAATTCCACTAAGGGTAGATACTTTTCCCAGTGTGATTGTTGATCCATTACATACATTCGCAACATGTCTTCGAGTACTTGATTTACTCTTTCAGTCTGCCCGTCAGTCTCAGGATGGTAAGCAGTGCTTAAATTTAGCTGAGTACCTAAGGCTGTTTGCATGCAAGTCCAGAACCTTGAAGTGAATCGAGAATCCCTATCGGATATAATCTTTTTAGGTACTCCATGAAATCTGATAATTTCATTTATGAATACTTGAGCTACGTCAGCAACATCATAAGTGTCTCTTACGGGAATGAAATGGGCGCTTTTTGTTAATTTATCCACCACTACCAAAATGGCATTGTGTCTTTGGGAAGTAAGAGGTAGTCCAGTAATAAAGTCCATAGAAATGGTCTCCCATTTAGACATAGGAATGTCGTGGGGTTGTAAGAGGCCCGCTAGATGACAATGATCGGCCTTTACTTGCTGACATTCCAGACATTTTGCAATAAATTGAGTGATATCGCGCTTCATACCTGACCAAAAGAAGAGCTTCTTGGTGTCCGCATACATTTTCCCTACTCCAGGATGAGCACAATAAACTGCTCTGTGGGCCTCCCCAAGAATGGTATCCTGAAGGTCTTTATCATCAGGATTCAGGAATATACATCCTCCCGTGGAATCGTAAGATCCCATCGTTTTCTAGATCATATCCCTCAAATTTAGTTTCTTTTACCCTGCTACCTTCAAGACTTGCTCTTACTTTTAAATACCAGGTGTCTTTTGTAAGCTGATCCAGTACTCGCTGTCTTAAGTCTACTTTAATGGGTATGAGAGAAAATATCCGAGGTCTTCTGCTTAAAGCATCTGCCACTACATTTTCTTTTCCTTTAATGTATGATATCCCGAAGTCATATTCACTTAAAAATTCACTCCATCGTCGTTGCCTTGCATTTAAGTCTCTTTGGGTGAACAAATATTGCAGACTTTGATGGTCGCTTTTAAAGTGTAAAACTCGTCCCACTGATAGTGTCTCCAAATCTTTAAAGCTAGTACTACAGCAGCTAATTCTAAATCGTGAGTAGCATAGAGCCCTTCATGAGGTTTTAACTCCTGGAAGCATATGCATTACTCCTCTACCTATCAACTGCAACCCGTCCCTGCTTGGATGCATCAGTACATACTGTAAAATCTTTGTCCATGTCAGGGACTCTTAGAATTGGTGCACTGGTGAGTAGTCTTTTGAGTTCAGAGAATGCTTTGCAGCATTCCTCGGTCCATTCATACCTAATACCTTTCGCTGAAGAGTTGTAATTGGCTTTGCGATTTTGGAGAACCCCTCTACAAATCTTCGGTAATACCCGGCCAAACCCATAAAGCTTCGAATCTCATGAGCATTTCTCGGTATTGGCCAATCCATGATCGCTTTTACTTTCTCAGGGTCTACCGAAATCCCTTCACCTGAAATGATATGCCCCAAATAATGAATCCTTTCCTGAAAGAATGAACACTTCGATAGTTTTCCGTACAACTGGCGTTCTCTAAGACAGGACAATACTATCCGCAAATGATCTTCATGCTCTTTCCTATTCTTGGAATAGATGAGTATATCATCTAAAAAGACTTGCACAAATTGATCCAGATATTTACGAAAAACGCTATTCATAAGATTCATGAATACAGCTGGTGCATTGGTTAACCCAAATGGCACCACGATGAATTCATAATGTCCAAAACGTGTCCGGAATGCAGTTTTGGAAATATCATTCTCAAAAATCCTTAACTGATGATAGCCTAATCGAAGGTCAATTTTTGAAAAGACAGCAGCTCCTTTCATTTGATCAAAAAGATCGTCAATTCGAGGCATAGGGTATTGATTCTTTACTATAGCTCGATTCAATTCTCGGTAATCCACGCATAATCTTAAAGTTCCATCCTTCTTCTTCACGAAAATTACCGGAGCGCCCCATGGTGATGTGCTGGGCCGAATATGCCCTACATCCAGTAGTTCCTTCAATTGGATCTGCAGTTCTCGAAGTTCTGGCGCCATCATTCTATAAGGTGCTTTTGAGATTGGTTGGGTACCTGGTTTTAACTCAATAGTAAGGTCCAACTCTCTTACCGAAAGTAATCCATGTAGTTATTTTGGAAATACATCTGGAAATTCGGCTAACACCGGATATTGTCCTAGGGATGGCCCTTTTTCTTGGCTTACTTCTTGAATTACATAAGCCTGGCAACCTTTCCTTAAGCAACGCTTCATCTGCATCACTGAAATGTAGCGTAAAGAGACTTCCCTCTTGATTCCCTGAATTTGGATGGCTTCTCCTTCATCATTTATGCCTAGAATCCTTTTCCCATAACAGTCTACCCAAGCTCGGTGAGCTTCTAGCCAATCCATACCTATGATAAGATCATATGTTCCTAATGCGGTGGCATAAACTTTTAGTTTAGTCAAACAGACCCCAAGGTCAATTTCGCATTGATCCACACTCAAGCCTATGGATTGGAGTTCTCCTGAGGCCATTTCCACTTGATGGAAATCATTTTGTCTACGAGCTGCCAGCCCACATTTGTTTAATGCATATGAGGAAATGAAACTATCTGTGGTACCAGTATCAAATAAGATTTTGAGTTTTATACCATTGATAGTACCTGAAGATTCCACCACCGTGGATTGATGTGCTGCTTGGTCATGGTCGACCACTGCATGAATTCTATGGTTACCCCGGTTGTCTGAATTTGGCTCTCCAGCCCTATGCAATATATTTGACGAAGCTCCGGGGCAGTCCCGTTGAAAGTGCGGTCCCCCACATCCCCAGCAATTAAGTGGTGCTGGTCCTCTTGAGTCAGGGCGTGAATTTCTAGGGAACGAGCTTCGTCCTCTCGCGTTGGTTCCTCTCGAATTTCTCCCTCCACTAGCAGAACATACGGCGTAACCTTTGGAAAAGATCATTCAACTCATAAATGAAACCTCTACGCAGTCGACAGCAACCACCGATATGCAAATATCTAAGGAGATGCATGTGGGAGGTGTCAATAGCTGCACCAGCGGTGGGGGAAGGCTGGGAGGCGGCCACCGAACCCCTCGGTATAAAACCACTGAGAGGGCCGAGGAAGGGGGGACCAAGAGGAGAAAACGGAGAGGGCAGAGGGAGACCGAAACAGGAACAGAAGCAGCTGAAATTGACCTGAGGTTCTGGCAACGGGGGCAGTAAGTGAAGCTTACTGAATTGGCTGGGAGGAATTGGTTTCCCAGTAATCGATTCATCAACTTCAGAGAACGAGAGCAGACAACAATTTACCAGTCAGCAGTTCAGGTAAGTTTAGTTTTTCATTATTTTACGGTTCTGCATATTTCAGTTTTCAGTGCGTGAAATTTTAAGTTTTTCAGTCTTTACATAATTTATACCATTTAATTTATATCTTTTAACTTATATCATTTAACTTATACTAATTTATATCATTTAACTTATATTAATTTATACCTTTTAACTTATATTTTATATCATTTAACTTAGACTGATATGTAAATGGGTTGTTATAGTATCTATGTTATCAAGAAGAAGCCCTAGCCTATACGTTGGCCTCTACACAACCAAGAAAGAGGCTACCCTAGACAGCGTGGGAAAGAGAGGTTGTTTGGGTGCTCTCGTAGGGAGAAAGGATGAAGTTTGAAGCTTAGGGCCACAGCAAGAAGAGGCAATTCAGCGTGGGTGAAATAGGGTTGTGCTGAAGCGATTTCAAAAAGATTGAAGGGATGAAAGGAGGTTGAGTATCTTGCTAGAAGGCCAGGGAGAAAGGGAGTTGTTTGAGGGCTCATAGAGGGTGGAACAGTCCTCTAGAAAGGCTACCGCGGGCCTGTTCTAAGGGCTGTAGGATGCTTCTGTAATGAGAGGAGGGCAGAGCCATTATTAAGGGCTAGAAGGCTGCCCAGAATTACAGCGAAGGGGGCAGCCTTCCCTTGGAGGAAAACCACATTAATTAAGGGCAAATTTGGGCAGATTTTAGGGGTTGTTTGGCTGGGTGTGTAAGGGTTGCCAGATGCCCTAACCAATCACCACATAAGTAGTAGTGAAGGCAGCAGTAGAACAACAGCGTTGTGGACAGCTAGGCAATGGAGCATGGTGGAACCATGATGCATGGACAGCAAGATAGCAATGTTGCCATATGCCCAGAACAGCAGTGTTTTGGGCATGACTGTTAGGTACAGCAGTTCAGCAGTACAACTAGGACAGCTAGGCAATGGTACATACATATTTGGGGCAGCGTAAGTATGTTATGTTGCTGTAGGGACAGCAGCAATGTTGCGTTGCTGTAAGTATATTGAGATAACAAGTCGTGATGGGACAGCAGTACTAGCAGCAATGATATTGTGCCACAATGTTCAATGGGACAGCAGCATGATGAGATAGAATAATGATGGGACTGCCATGTCATTGTGCAGCAGTGGTACAATGTGACAGCAAGCGTGGACAGCATGGTGCAACATGGCAAGCTTGGACAGCATGGCAAGCATGGTGCAGTATGGCAAGCATGGAAAGCATGGATAGTTGTGACAAGCAAATGAGACATGTTGTATGACAACATGCTTCAACCATGGCACATGGGACAGCAGTGCAGCATTAGGTGCAGCAGTCATGAGGTCCAGCATTGTGATGATGGTTGCAACGTGGTGCAGCACGGTGAGGTGCAGCGTGCTGATGAGATGCAGCATGATGATAGGTGAAGGAGTCACCTTGGGGAATTAGTTGAAGCAACATGTCTTCAACTGATCTCATGTATCATCTTCTTAGGGATGATCTATGCTCTTATCTAGATAAGTCAAAGTCTTGACTTTTGTTGTAAATGTACTATCTCTCTCTCTCTACTGAACTATTGAAGAACATATAAGAAGAATTGATCAAGGGTTTCTCCACATTGGGGTTTGTCCCTGGCTAGCACCACATCTTGTGTCCTCTTGTCTTGGCTTGTCTTCTGCGATTTATGTTTATGTTCTATGTGCAATTTACTTTAATGCTGATGTGATTGCTAATCTGGAAAAGGTATTGAGCTAACTGTGAAGATTGAAATAAATTGCTCTAAGCATAGAAAATACCTAAAATTAACAAATGTCTATAAGGTATTTTTGTAATATGATTTTCTATTAATGCGCTTGTAGCATTTTTGTGACTTGTTTTTGGCATATGTTCTTCTTCGTTTACTGATGTTGTTGGGTTGATTATTGGGTCTTCACTTGGAATTTCTATTGTTCGTATAGAAACATCAAAGTATGTTTTGACTTCAATTGGATTCAGATCCTTTTGAATCGTGATATTATCTCGATCGGTGTTTGTTCCCTTTTCTTCAACTTGGACTTCTACATATGAAGACTTCAATGCTTCTTTTGCAATAAGGGTTGGATTCTCCTCGGTTGGAGTGTTCTATCATTCTTCAATACATAAGAAGCAAGTTCCCACCAAGCACCAAGTGTCTCCAATTGCTTTGAAGACTCCATTCTCTTTCTCTCTTCTTACGCATCAACTCTAAAAATAATGCTCAAATTCTTTAGCTCATTTTCATGAGATTCTATTGTTAAATCTAGCATTTGAAGATTATCTCATTGTTGTCTTAACAGCAGTAGAAAATCAGCCAAGAAAAGCCATGTCGCTTTGGCCTTTCCTTGGTTACCTAGAGTAGAAATTTGTTTCTTTCATTCTAGATTTTCACTCGGAAACTTTTGAGTATCATCCAGTTAGTTTCCCTTAAAACCCAGTAACTAATTTGTAATTCTCTAAGTATGCGATCAGAAATATAATTTAAACTGCTATTCTGAAACTTAAATTACAAATACACTGACTTTTCTAACTATAGCATGCACAACAGAAACAAATAAAGTTGAATACAAACACATTCAACACATAAGATACTAAATATACCTAGGAAACCCAAACTCTCAGGAAAACCTGCAAATTGTGTTTGTTTTTCTATTAGCTCAGCAAAATAATAATCTTCAAAAAATAATACAGCAAGGGAACACTTCCCTTCTACGTCAAAATCTTCTAAACAGCTAAACCAAGCAAAATCAAAATGCCCCCTGCGCACTTCTGCTATTGTACAGCCACACAGTACGACTTCTCTTTGCAATGGTACACATTGTACGGACTTTCTTTGCGCACAATAGCTCATTGTATGGCTGGGCTAATTCTAGGCTGAGGGAAGGTTGTTTGGCCCTGTCCTTCTCTCCCTCTTGTCCGTTGAACTTCCTTATTGACTGCTAAAACCCTCAATTACTCTTGCTAAGCTAACACACACTCTATGCCCCTCGAACTAGCCATTGTTGTGCCCTATTCTCTCTTATAATTCAACCTAGGCCCCACCATCACTCTCAATGGTTGAGATTAAATCTTGATGAAAGGTTGAGATCTAATTATATATTGACTTTGGCCTTTTTAATTTTTCCTAAGTCCACCATTAAGAAACAGTTAATTAAATTAATAATCTGCTAAGTAGATTTCTTGTGGGTCCCTGATGTGATGATAGTGTATCCCGATGTGCTTTAAGTGATCGTGAAACATTGGATTCTCAGAGAGCTATACAGCTTTGATTGTCATAGTGGATCACGGTTAGCTTTAGCTCCCGTCCAGACAAGCCATGAGCAACTTCCTCAACCATATGGCTTCGCATGTTGCCAAACTGGCAACCATATAAAATTGATGTCTGCTAAGCTGAATAAAATTGATCTCTGCTTTTGGTTGAACCAGGAAACAGTTTTTGATCCAACAATGAAAGTCTGTGGAACTCCCTACCCGATCTACATCAATGAAGCCCTCAGGATTCACCCCATCAACCTGTCTATACCATAATCCATACTCTATTGTCCCCCTGAGATACGTCAATATGTTCTTGGTAGCAGCCCAATGGACTGTAGTAGGCTCGACCATGAACTAGCTCAAAGAGTTAACTGCAAAACATATGTTTGGTCATGTGTTCACCAAACACATTAGTGACCCAATCAACTGTCAGTAAACCATGGGGTCTACTTACTTCGATCTGGACTTGTCCACCTTCTTACAGTTTGTGACTAGAGGCGTGATCATGGGCCTGTAATCCTGAATGTGGAAATTTCTCAAAAACTTTAGGGCGTACTTGCGTTCCCCCAAGAATACCTCCCCATCTCCCCACCAAACCTCAAATCCAAGGAAATAGTGCATCAGCCCCATATCCTTCATCTCAAACTCACTTGCAACATCTCTCTTGCATTCCTGGATGAGCTTATCTGCAGCTATCAAGATCATATCGTCCACGTACAACACTAGAATAAGCAGCTCACCTCCACCAACAATGTAGTAGAGGTTGGGGTCTGCTTCACTCTTAGTGAAGCCCAATTCCTGAAGGTAATTCTCAATATGAGCATAGCATGCCTGTGGAGCCTGTTTGAGCCCATGCAAGGCTCTCTTGAGTCTACATATGTGTCTCCGTGTCAAATGTCTCAAACCCCTTCAGCTGCTCAATATAAATCTCCTCCTCAACAACTCCATTGAGGAATGATGTTTTAATGTCCATCTTGTGGATCTTCTACCCCATCTGAGTTGCAATGGCTATAATGGTCCTAACAGACAAATATCTAGCCACAGGGGTGTTACCCACCATTTTGTGGGTGATATCCCTAGAATTTTTTTTTTTTAAGATGGTCCTCAATCGACAGCCACCAACCACCAATTAGCTCGTTGTGCCACTTCTCTGCCACTTGGTTCAACCATGTGGTCCCTCACCCATCTATCATGATCGTAGGTTTGAAGTTGGGCCTCCCAGGACCCAAACCTAAAGGTATGTCTTGTCATTTGGTAATTAAGTATTGTAGTTTACTTATCATGGAAACTTTTGGGCACAGATAATGGGGGGATTCGATGGAAAGAGTGGGCTAGGTTTGTGCTCTTGTCCCCTAGACCTCTTTTGGATGCTAACCTTGGACCCTAGTCACATGGGATCTCTTTTACTGACCTTTGGGCTTTAGGGATGGTGCTTCATGGAAAACCTTGAATTTGGTTGTGTGGTCCTGCTCCCTCATCCACATATATCACTCCCCTTCCGCTCATTATAGCTCCATTCATCATTCCTCCCACCTGGTCCACATTCCTCCACTGGGTCCACATAGGGTTAGCATTCCCCTTACCCTTGCCCACACTTTGGGTCAGACCTGGAACATTGATGTAGCTGAAAAGAAAAGTAAAATCATAATTGGTCACATCCAACGAAAAAATGTACCACAAAATGCAAAAGATCGTTGAGACAAACACATTTAGCACGTCGGCAAAAGCCAATGCATGAGCTCTACTCCATACTCATGGTCATCACCCGGGTTCCTATAGGCCCTAGATGAGCCTCTTTTATCATTCAGGAACCCATGATTGTTCCAACCCCAGGTGGACAATGAACCGCCCCACCTCAAAGGGGGTAGCCACTGCTATACCTTACATATCATGCTCTTACTCCTTGAGCTCTAAGTAATTAGCCAAAGAAAACTCATAAAATGCAAAAGGCAAATGAAGAAGGGTGGAAAAATCAAGGCTAGGGTGACTAATGTACCATGATTGCCCCCGCCAATACATTATATACAAAAGTGTGGGCTTCCCCTTTATTAGCTACCCTTGTAACTTGGCATGCAACCCAGGATTGCGCCCTCCATCCCCTACTCCGTACCATCACTTTATCACATGTTGTTGAAGTTGTTAGAGTCCTATAGTGATAGGATTCATAATTTTGAATTGCTTAAGGTTAAGCCTTGTGATATTGTACATACCTTTGTTTTCTGCAAATGTTTTCCATATTAAAAATTAAAAAAATGTAAAGAGGGTATGTCCTAAAAGAAATATCAAAGGACCAAAAGAATAAGAAAAGATCAAAAAAAATGAAAATATATGAACCCCAAACACAAAAACAGATCATGAAAGTGTGCAAGTCTAAATGCCACTACTATGTTATTTCTTCTGCAAATAACGATTGTGTGCTACTTGTCATACATGCCACAACCCATGGTAGTCAAACTGCTTAATCTTGACTATTTCATGCTTTGAATTTTATGTTTATAGTTAGAGAATAAAATCTGATCAAACACTTTAATCTTGGCAGATCATTAGATAGGTAGACAAAATAAAAGAACCTCATCAGTTTAATCTAAGCCCTTGGAAGATATAAAGTTAGAAGTAGATAGTTTGTTTTATAAAAGAAAACAAAACAAAAGAGTTTGCTAGCTTAAGTGCACCCACCAAAATGAAGAAAAAAATGTTAGGGTAAGTAATGGGTAAATAGAAGAAAGGTTGCTGAAGTATAAAATTGATTGGACAAAAGCACATTTATCATGTTTAATCATATGTTTTAATGTGCATGAGCAATTAAGAAAGCAAAAACAATGGTTTACAAGTTGATTTAATTGACTCCCCCTCATTCATTTCATCCCTATACTTACTAATTTCCCCATCCACAAGTATGTTCTAGCACTAAAAATCCTTCAAGTCTAAAGGCTTAGAGCATTTCTCTGACTTTTGGTGGGACCAGACCCTCGGCTTAATGACTTCTGGACATCAAGTGTTAGAATTCCCTTCATAAAAGTCATTTCCCTTCATTACCCTAATAAAACCCCTTTTCCTAAGGTTAAACACCATTTTCCTATGAAAAGTAAAAATCCCAATTTCATTTCATTCAAAATACCAACAAAAAGTTTTTATCCTAAGTATAAGTGTATGTGAAGAAAATGCACAAATATTACTTATGCTTAGTAGTATTTTCCAATGTTCCACCAAGGTTCCGGGACGAGGGGGCGACGGAGCGAGGGGGCGCGGGAGTGGCCTATGCAAAAGCTCCCTACCATTTTTTAGGAAACATGGGGGAGCGTCAGGGTCTTAAAAATTTATAAATATAAAATATAATTTATTAATTGAGTCCACTATGACAATTTGGTTTGAATTGAAAAGCTACAAAGCATGACCATTGATATGAATATCATTTGACATTATCCAAATTTATAATATCATATAAAATAATAAATTTAAAATTCTAATTTATAATCATACATCAATGATCATACATTATGATTAAAGTTTAAAGTTTAAACCATATTGATGTTCCACTTCCTACTATGAACATTGAATATTGAACAGCGAATATTCAATATTAACATAAAATTAGAAAAGTAAAGTTTGATACATCATACATCAAGAGTCCAAATTTTATAGAATTATAAAAGATAAGTCAAGTCTGATACATCAAGAGTCATCATTGGCAAAAAAATGCCAAATGCTAAAGGCTCCCATATGCTCTAAATTTTTATAGAAAACAATTTTATATTATTAGGCACGGCTGAAATTACTCTGAAAAAGCCACATTTTGCAGCTGTAGAAACTTTCTTTAATTTGAAATGAGCATTACATTGAGCTTCCAATAGGTATAAGTGTATCTAACTACAATGATATGTTTCATGCAATATAAACTTCAATCTTTAACAGCATCACAAGACAAATAATTAGTAGTAGATAAATATGGACATGATTAAAACTAAAAGTGTAAAACATATAAATCTCCAATTTATTATAATTATCTTGTTCGAATATAGCCTGCCTGCACCATAAAACCTTCTAGGGAGCCTAAGATGTTCTGAACTGTAACATAGCTTTTTAGTATTTACAATACTTGTACAGTGCTTCTCCCATTGTGGATCCCTGGTTTGTCCACTCTGACCATTGTCGATGTGAAATGATTCACTCAGAATAAGCATGACTTTTATTTCCGGCAAGAAATGAAAAGTAACATGATATATTATGGATATCTTTTCATGAAGCCAACCTAATATGGGCCCTCACTTCACCTGGAGAGAGAAATAAGCATATGATTTTATTTCCAGCATGAAATGAAAAGTAACATGATATACTATGGATCTCTTTTCATGAAGCCAACCAAATAAGGACCCTCGCTTCACCTGGAGAGAGAGAAATAAGCATATGATTTTTATTTCCAGCAAGAAATGAAACGCAACATGATATATTATGGATCTCTTTTCATGAAGGCAACCTAACAATGAGCCCTCACTTCACCTGCAGAGAGAGAGATAGACTGCACAAACAAAATATGGTCAGCTTTTATGCAGAATTATATTATATCTCTGAAACACCCGCAAATTTGCAAATCTGAAAATATGAAAGTTGGGCTTTACTCCACCTTGCAAATCTTCTGTTCAGAAAGAGCCTCGATAAACATCAACCAGTACAGACGAGACCTTAACTTGGAGAAGTTAGATATTTGCACCAAGTTCAACACAGAAAAACAAAATAAAGTGATCATATGTGCAAATATATATTTTAGATAAATTGAACTGAATTAAAATTCTTATGTATATATGAATACCTGGCCTTACTCAAGTATGCCAGTTGGCTATTAGATATTCACATGAGATGAAATCAACTCCCTCTGGAATGATGAATCCGAACAATGAAATCCAACGTTGTGAGTGGAGCGCTCAGCGAACTTGCAAAGGTTGTGCCGCTGTGAGTGTGTTGTTCATGGTTCAGGGTGCCGGTTTTATAACATGAAACAACGATTTTCCAAAACCCTAAACGTTAATTAACTTTTAATTAAAGATTAAGTTCAGCGTTTAGTTAATTAAAAAATTAAAATGGTTTTTACTGCATTAAAAGTGTGCCACGTTCCCCCTCGTCCCCCCACGTCCCCCACGCCCCTTTTCGGAAACGCCCCCTCAAGGAAGGGAAACATTTCCCTGCCATGTCCCCCTGAGTTTCCTCCATCTTGGGAGCATGGGGAAACATCCCCTACTCGTCCCCAAGTCCCCGGAGCGCGGGGAAGCGAGGAAACTAGACCCCTAAGGGGGGGGCGAGTCCCCGTGGAACACTGGTATTTTCACTCCGCTCATTTCAATTCATATTAATTTCTAACTTAATAATATAGCTCCCGATATACCTTTTCCCATATACAAATAAATCCCATATATAATACCCCAACCCTTAGTTTAACTATAAACTATATTATTTTATCCCATGCCCCCGACAAAACCCTGTTAACTCACCAAATCTCAGTAAATTTAAGATAATTCCTTCATTAACCCCATCCGATCATTTAATCCCATGTTTAACTCATAAATAATCACAAACCACCATGGATTAAAGCCCCGGGCCCCCCAAAAACCTTTTCCCATTTCATCTGTGCTAATCTGTCACCCGACTATCATCCGATCATCAACACCCAAATCCAATGGTTCACAGCCATATCGGGTTCACCCGATATCCGACCTTTACCCACCCGATAAAGTGGTATTACCCGAGCCCCCATCTGCTACGTGTCAAGCGTTAAGGTAGATCGGGTGACCTCGCCAAAATACCGCCTCCTCCATAAAAGCAGTGCGAAGGCTTGGGAAACCACCTCCCCGCCCAACCCGAAAAACCACCCACTATTCATTTGTAATTCGCCCGCCAAAAAGTGACTGTTGTTCAATAAAAAGGCCGAGAAGCCCTATTCGGCCCTTTTTCGATCAATTTCTTTGTAAAACCTCTGCAAACCATTGCGACACCTTGAAATGCTGAAATCCAATTGACCTCAATTTTACTCCTGAAGAAGTTGCAGAGACCCCAATCAAGCTCTCAGTCTGTACCAGAGCCCATTCAACCTTCTGCAATTGCCGAGAACACCAATTTGAAGATAATTCACCCAAATTCCAGGTATTTGAAGAGAAACTACCAGACACCCTTTCAATTTGAAAACGTTCAGTATTTAAAGTGTTTTAATTAAGTAAAATTAATTGAAATTACTTTAAAATTAAAGTGTGTGCTTGACTAAAATACCCAAACCCTTCTGAAAACTTCCAAACTACATTCAAACCTTTGATATAAACCTGTATAAGTCAAATTCAAATCCACAAGAACTGAATTATGGTTGCCCCAGTCGCCATGGATGTCAGACCAGTCACAACCCCCCATTTGGACCTTGACCACCTTCCCCTGGCAGACAAGGATTTTCAAATCAAAGGCACAAGTGCCTATACACTCCTGCTCAAAATTCATTGTTTGAGTAAGGACAGATATCTAAACCATACTGATGGTATTGGCCTTTAGAACTCCAATTTGCCCAAATACCAGTTTCAATAAGTACATGTCTTTCCTGAGATTTTCCATATGTGTCATGCTTGTTACATTCCCAGCCAGAGAGCTATAATGTCCCCAGACCAAAAAGTCTTGTTCACTATTACAGTTGAGTCAATCAATGAGATGTTGCAAGTCCAACCAGGTCCAAACCTGACCCCACTCTCCATTGGGGATTTGTTAGACCAGTACACCAAATTGAGTTCATCTAGACTGACCCAAATATTCCAAACTTTCATTGTAGAAGAGCGTCACATTCCTACAGATGCCCCTCCATATGTTTCTGCCATTTTCTCTGAAAGGGGCAAGCAAATTGTAACCATGATATCATGTATTCTAGGTTATACCATAAATGAATTCGTTGATGAGCTCATCCAGGCCTTCATGTCCATTTTCACCCCAGGAAAGCCTCCTGCTACTTTGTACAATTATGCCCAGTTCATAGCTGAAAGGATGCATGAACAATTTACCAGAATGCACAATGAGAGAGTATTCAAGTACTCATCTGTACTTTACCACATGTTTTTGTATTATCAGTCAGACAGATTTCCCTTCACCATCCAGAAGATGGATACTAAAGGCCAGCCCAGGTCTGTTATATTTGGACACCACTATTCCACAGGTATGCATCACCATACACTTATATAGACTTCATTGACTCTTTTGTCCATCCAATCATGACCATGCTGACAGGAGGCCCTCCACCCAGAATAAGCCAAGAAATCAAAAGAGTGCTCCAATTGTCCAAACAAAGTAAGGTGGGAGATTGGTACCTTTACCAAAATCACACAGAAATAAGAATCAATGGTTGCCATCTTACCCCATACAAATTGCTCAAATACCTACCCATGAGGTTATTTGCTCTGGAATATTATAGGCAGATAATGAACTCTGATGATATCAACTTTGTCTCGGCCAAGAAAAGGACTCAGTTCAAGATCAAGAACCAGTTAGACCCTCTCATTTGCAATTCTAGAGAGGCAACAGAGGAAACAGATCAAATTCTGCAACAAATGAAGTTTAAAAAACAGTTTCATGTGGAGGTATGACCCTTAAGGGTTTATAACCAAACTAAGACAAAAGGTCAAATTGGGACCTTACATTCATCACCCCATACCAGAAATAGAGAGATATGCCAACCAATCTGAGTGGTTGGAAAACACTCCCATAGACAAGGATAGTACAAAGGTAGATGTTGAAAATACCTTGTTTGATTTAGAGAGACAGCTTGATGAAAGTTCATTCTTGCAGGTACTAGAGCAAGAAAGAACCATGAGTACCCATCCTATTTTGCAGAGTCCTCAGAATGAGGAAAAGAATCCCAAAAGGAACAAAGAGGAAGGCTCCAGCTCTAGTATGGACAATTCCAATGTACAGTATGAAGCTAGCCAGAGCAAAAGGCCTAGGTTCAATCCTGTTTCAGAATAGGAAGACACAGAAGGCTCAGTAGAAATAACTAATACTGAGTTAGACATGAGCAATGGCACAGCTCCATCTGAAGAAACACATGAGCCTTCTACATCAAAAACTCAAATTTTAGAAAGGCAGCTCAGTATGGAAGTCTCCTCATTCAATAATTTTGTTGATAGAGATAGGGACATTAAGGACAGGTTCAAGGAAATTAAAATGAGAAATGAGAAACTGAAGGCAAAATCCTATGCACAGTATTTCAAGCTTACACTGCCTAACCAAAGTAGGTTGATGTCAGCTTTTGACATCAAGGAAGGAAAGATGCAAATGTCCTTCATAAAGCCAACTGTACAACAACCGAGAACATCAACAGATTTCAAGAAGATAGACTTTGAAGTATTGGCAAGGGATATTCATCCCATTGACCAAGTTGAATTTCACAAGCAGGCTGGAGAAATGATTTACTCCACCCTTACAAGAAAGGCCATGGCTGCTCATCAGTTGCAGAATTCACTGAATAACATTTCAGCCCAGTATTAGTTGGAAAAGGCCTCCTCACAGGGCAAAGACCCCAGAATCAAGTCTTTGGAAGATTTGATAATTGAATTGGGACATGATCCCAAAGACATCAAGGCTACTGAACAATTGATCAAAAAGAAGAATGATGACATTGCAGCACTCAAAAAATAGTTAAAGATACCTCAGCTACAGCACCCCCAGACACAGGGAGTCTTGGAAAACCAAACTAAGCAACAAGAGTTGATGGACTTAGTCCTTAAACTCAATGATCAGTTGAAGGAGGCAGAAAAGGAATTGGACAGCTTAATCCAATTAAAACAAACTGATCTTGGGACTACCTCAGTAAATGTCATCCCAACAGTTACCACAGTTGTTCCTTCCACATTGGCAGCCTCATTAGCTCCCACAGCTCCAATGGCCACAGCACTACCAGCTTATACAACATCTACATCAGCAACAGGTACATCAGGTGAAGAAGAAGCAAAATTGGTTAAAGCTATGGAAGAAATGTCCATACAAACAACAGAGATGAATAAGCTCAAAGAGAAAGTGACAAGTTTGGAAACTGATTACAAGCTTGCCAAAATCATGCACAAAGAAGAAGTGCAAAAGGCTACCAGGATGAGTGAAAGATTGAAAGCCCTGGAAAAGGACTTAACACTGAAAGAACCCCTTGCGTACGCTAAGGAACAACTATGGGCCAATATCATTGACTCTGTCAATGATATTTGACCATTTATTCAAGTAATTTTCAAGCAAATAGATTTGATAAAGCTGGCTACAGAGGCCATCCAGAAAGTAAAAGCAGAATTAGGACAAATTCCAGAAGAGGCTCCCAGAATTATCCAAATCCTTAACACCAAGAATAAGTATGAGTTGCAGGAATTGGAAATAGAGGATTGAATAGAGACAACTTTGGAGGTCAAAAAGGTCCTCTCCAAGAGGAACTTGATGCAAAACTTGGAGGATAAGTGTTAGAATATGCAGATAGCCATAGACAGATATATGGCTAAGTTCCAAATTTTGAGAGAAAAGGGATTACCCAATCCCTTAGTGATAAATGATAAATTGATGACAGGAGAATTACAACAAGAAAATCAGAGAGGTAGAAAAAGATCAAGTAATTACATCATTAATGAAAGCATTGCCAAGAGGCAAAGTACTCTACCAAACATTTGAAAACTTGTTTTACCTCCAGCAGGAGGTAAAACACTTGTTTATCAATAAGCCTACTTTTGCCAAATACACAGAGGCAGAGGAAACATATAGAAAGATGCTAAAAGTCCAATTACCTAATGCTGAAACATGGGAGAAATTAACAGATTTACTATAGAAATATGCAATAAAAAGGTTAATGTACAGTAAAAGTAAAACAACATGGTAAAAGGATGTTGACAGATCAGCAGAGTCAAAGTGTATCAGATGAAAGGCTAGAGTAAATGAAGCATCCAGCGTGAAAGATCAAACAACAAAGTAGATTAAAGGGCAAAAAAACAAAGCCAGCATAACCAAAATAAAAGGGACAGCATGAAACAATTCAATAGCTGTCTCTATCTTCTTGCATGAAGATATTTCTTTCTCCTAAGTTAATTCTCAATACAGTTTGAGATATTTTTGTAAATCTTTTTTTATAAATACTTCATAATTCGAAGTATTAGGTATGGATTCTATTAGACATTACTCTAAACTTTTTTATCAGAAGACCCAGAAGGTTATTGTTTCATTTGCTGAGCCAGCAAGCTAGATTGATAAATAAAGATCAGATATTTCCAAGGATTCATGTGTTGAGCAAATTTCAGACAAGTATTTTCATGTGTTATTGTTATTTTTCTCAAAGTTATTAATAATCGTTAATGTGTTTCTCAATCTAAATGTTATAACTGGAATAATATTTCAGAACTTGTTTCATTGCACTCTGTCTTAACAATTATACATTTAAATGTTTTTGCTGATATCTAAATTAAAGAATTCTTAATTGCTCTTTGGTTTAGATTGATTTCTTGAATATCCAGGTTAAAGGATTCTTAATTGCCCTTTGATCTTGATTATCCCTTCATTCCTCATTCATTATCCGGGTCTAAGAACCCTTAACTACTCTCTCAACCCGAGTGAAACCCTTTCACCCCTCTGTCTCAAAGATCTGAAAAACACTCTATTATCTTGCCCTTGGAACATTCCCTTTAGTGAGTTAATCTAGTTTTGCTTCTTTATTGTTTGACTCCATAGCCCAATGGTCTAAAAGACATCATTTTATCCATCTGTCTAAGCAGATCCCACCACCCAATCTCAAATACAAATCAAAAACCCCTTGAACAATCATAACTAGCCTACAAACATCTTAACTAAAACAAAGTTAAATTTTAAAGAGAGAGCCCTCTTTGAGCATTAAGAAGGCTAGGTCTTGATCTCCAAAAGCGGTTTGTGGTTACCTTTGGTTTTTCTTTCTTTTTACTTCAAAAGAATTATCAGAGTGATAACAGAAGTTTCTAAGTCTACCAGTTAGAAACCCTCCATGCACTTTACTGATTTATTCCTACCTACTTGTTCTGCTTTAACAAGTTATTTACAATGTAAATACTGAAAATAAACACTAGTGCATGCTCAACATATTACAGATCACCAACTGAAGGAAACAGAAACAAGCACACAAAATGACACCGTTATTTTTGGACCAATGTCCCCGGAAAAACCTAATGCGGGAAAATCGGTGCAGCTATCTGAGGGTTTTCTTATTAAGCAATTTTAGAGTACAATCTAGGTGTCAAAACTGGCTTACCCAACAAAGAATGCCCTTGGCAGTAGTACCTCTCAGTCTGAGACAAATGTCCCGACTAAAACCCTGGATAAACCCTCTGGCAGCTCCTCAGCTCCAATCTGCCCCAGAAACCCCAACGTTATCCTTTTTGGACTGCATCAGCCTCTCTCTACCCAGCGTTGACCCTGCGTCACCATGAATGGGTTTGCATCAGCCTTAGGAGGCCCTGCGTCAACCTTCTACTCTACGTCAGCAACGCTGGCCTCTCTAAAGCACTGCGTAGCTCCTGGTTGTCTCTGCGTGGCCATTCGTGAGCCCTGGCTGCTACTGTGTCACTCTCTCTGACTCCTATGCTGATCTCCCGGCACTATTTCTGCCTCTCTATCTCTCTGTACTCACTGCCCCTCAACTGCAACTCCAATCACTGATATTATCTCTCTTAGAAACCCCCGCTCTAGAGAATAGAATGATTGATCATCTGGTGTGTTCTCCAAGTGACCCTCAAGCCTCCTCTTATACTTTTCTCATTGACATATCAACAGCTAAGATTAAGTCCCTAATCAACGGCTAAGATTAGATCTGGCTTGATCCATGTCTTTTGGACCATTCTAACACATTTTTATATTAACCACATTAATATTTTAATTTCCCTAAGTTTAGACTTAGGGACTCCCATAAAAATATTAATTATTTTAATATTTCTCAAACTGTTTAGAATCTGCCCAAACCATTTCTGGGTATTGGAGATCTCATGTGCACCAACCTCTCCACCAAATTTCATGGCTAGAGCACATCTGATGCTACCCCAAATCAACACTCCCTCTTAGCGAGGATTGTGCTTTAGCAATACTCCTCACTGAGTATCACCCTGATCATCCGGCATTGGTCCTTGTGTTGATGCTAGACCTACTGGCCATCATCCTCAGCACCGTTGCATATTGTACTGCTGCCCATGGCTCTACCACTGCCACTGTTGCATCTGTACGACAGCTCCCTCTGCATCTGTGTTGTTGCTCATGCTCTGCCACTACCACTGTTGCAGCTGCACTGCATCTCCTCTCATCATGTTGCATCGTGCTGCCCACTGCTACGCTGCAGCTCAGTTACTGAGAAGTAAGTAACTGATCTCCCAACTCTAACCTCTCTGTCAAGCTAGAGTACTCCTAATGTTGAAGCTCCCTCTGTAGTTGACAAGTGCTCCCTCTCTGACCTCTACATTGCTGCAACAACTCTCTGCATCTCGCACCATTGCACACCTCTCTATGACATCCTGCACTGGTGCAACACTCCCGTGCCTCTCGCACTGTTGCAGCCTACTAGCCTTGCGCTGTCTCGGGACTCCTGCATTGTAGCTCTCTCTGCTACTCCATCCGCATCAATCTCGACCCACATCAACCAGTCCTGCTACTCCTCTTCGGGGCTCCTGTAGCAAGGTCTAATCCAAGAGGCTGGGTAGCTCAAGGATCCTGCCCCTCATCGCCTGTAGTCCGCCTGACTACAGCTCGATCTCTCCCCACTTCCGCTCAAGTGGTGCATGTGCACTTATGGCACAACCATCGTCTGTCTCCACTTCCTTCTCTACCCTTGCTGGCGCTGCCTTAGTCTCGGAAGACTCTCCCTTACTCTTCTTCCTTGGACGCTAGGTCGCATAATGACCCAACTCCCCACAGTGGAAGCACTTGATCTTGGAGAGATCCTTCTTCTTCCACTTTTCTTGCTTTTCCTCAGATGCTAGGGCAACATCTTCCTCCACTTCCTTTTTGACTCTGATCCCCTTACTGCTACTTCCCACCTTCGTCTGTCGTCTGATCTCTTCTTGGCGAAGAGTCGCCCACATCTTATCCCAAGGTGGAAGTGTCCCTTTGCCCAGTATAGTCTGGAAAAATACCTCTCAATCTTTTGAGACTGCATTCAAAGTTGTCCTCGCCATCAATTCCTAATCCGGCGTGGTTCCTATGGAAGTCAACTGATCTCAGATCTCATTCAATCCTCTGAGGAAGGTGTCAATTGGTTCTCCCTTCTTCATCTGATATGAGCTCATCTGATTTTCTAGTAACATCCTTCTCTACACAGAAGTATGCTGGTACAATTTCTTTAGGACCTCCTATTGACCACTACGCGTCACCGACCCATAGCAGTACACCCCCTTTTCACGAAAGGGATAGTGCCTGATCAATGTGTCCGTGTCGTCCAGCTATCATCATCAGCCTGATTGTCATGTTATAATGTAAACCCATTCTACATGTATATGATGTAAATAATCTCCGCAGATCTATGTCATGTATGTAATTGCCTAGGTAAACCTATTTTTCTGGTAACGATCTACATTCTGGGAGATTTTTTGTCTCACCGATCCATTCTCGGATGGTTGGCAGAATTTTCCTTCAACCTTATCCCAAAGCCAGAATGAATTTTATCATCGGGATCTTAGGCGAGTCCTAGTGTTATAGATCGAGTCTATGTAAAAGTGATTTGGGAATAATCCTAACTATTTGGTTTGGTTATTTTATTACAAATTGCTTACTCTATTGGATTATAATTGTGTCACAGAAATGGATAGTCTATGAGGGTCTATTTCAAACGAGTTTTCCCCCTTGTGATGTAAAAGATATGAAAATGATGATGTGAAGTGTCTTGAGGGTTGGAAAATTAATTTATCCCCTCATAGGTTGATTAATTAAATTTCTGGCCAAAAATTAATTAAAATCCTAAGCCAAAAATTGAATTAATTATAAGTCCTTGGTAAATTTAAATTTTCCAAAGGCAAAATTCGTGGGTCCCTAAATCTCAAATTTTAAAAGGTCCTGAGACTAAGGTAAATTAATTATTTTGCTAAATTTTAAGCCTTTAGTCCCTAGGGGTTAAGTCAAAGTCAAACTTTTGAGGAAATTAACTCAAAATTTTTGTTTTTGGGTTAGTTAAAATGCATTTAATTGAAAATTTCGAATTTCCTCAAGAATTTAATATTTCGACGGATGAGATTAAAAGAAATTTTAATTCTCATCAACGGTCGAGATTGCTTTGACAAGGATCACTCAAACTAGCCATTGAAAGATTTATCTTTAAATAGGAGGTCATTTGTCAATTGAGATGATTCGAACGTTGAGTCGTGTGCTGAGTGAAAGCTCTCTTGTAATCTTTTTCATGAGCAATAAAGAAAGACTTTGGGGTTAATTTCTACTAGTATTACTCTTCGTGGAAACGCTGTAAGATGTGTTATTTTCATGCATAGATTTCTTTTTAGCCATTGACGATAGTTTTCTAAAAAGTGATTTGAGCACAGGGATCTTGCTCAATCACTGGGGCTTAAATGGTAATTTAAATTTTAAATATAATAGCAAGTATCTCTAATAAATCTGAATTTTATTATCGTTTCCTCGCTCTACATTGATGGTTGAATTGAGTTGTACAAGAAATTCTTGATTTTTTTAAATCATTGTGCGTTCGGGGAAGTTTTCAGTTGGACCACCCAACTCCCAATTAGTATTTTCTGAAGAGCCCAGCTTGATTGTATCCCGGGCTTATCATAAGAAGTTTTATTGTTGATGCATGAAGGGTTTTGGGCGAAGCACCTCCATTTAAATTAAAATTTTCAAATTTTTCTTGTGCCAAATTGAGAAATCTGGCTTTAAAGAGCCTTAGATTATCAGATTTGGGAGCAGAGTTGGACTGACACTCGCCAGCTCTGATAGATCTGCTATTCCTGTGTATAAATCTATAAAAAACAAATTCTGACTAGGGTTTCTGAAGTTTTATTTATATCCGGGTTCTGGGTGTTTGTGTTTTCAGGAACAAGTTGCCGATCTGAAGGCAAAGTTTGATTTTGAAGCCAGATTTAGGCCCTAAAAGGTAAGATCTAGCCTCAAAACCAGCTTTTGTGGGGGCAATATTTGAAGTCCAAGGGTTTCTTAAAAAAAATTAAATCTGGAAGGGCCTTCGATTATAAATCTGAATCAAAACACATCAAGTTAATCTAGAAATTTACGGGTTTTATTGGGCCGCGATTTTCCATTTTCGTTGCTACTTGGGGTTTTTCCAGCATAATTATTTTCGAATTTTTTTTAAGGGGTTTTGTTTCCTTGGGTTTTATTCCTCTCCCTTGCTGTCCGAAATTGTCTATCTCTCTGCCATACGTTGTTGTACCCTCTCTTATCTGCTGATCTTTACAACCCTTGGCTTTTTTTTTGCTCCACGCAGCTCCCTCCATACCTTCGTTGCCCAATCCGTTGTCTTTTTCCTACCTCTCCACACAAGCCTGCAAACATTAAGTGTCTCTCTCATCACCGTCAGCTTGCTCTCCCCACTGCTCCATCAAACTGCCAGCCCGCAGCCTCCATCCATCGTTAACCTGCTTCTACCTCTCCTTCCTACCTATTCGCATCATTTTCTCCTGTCCCTCTGCCATCATATTCCAAATGCTACCTCTTTTCTGTGCATATTCCTCTAGCCTGTTTTCCTCCCTCACGTAGCTATCCCTACGTCCTCCAATCCGCAAACGCAGCCTTCCTTGCCTGCATCCAAGCTTCTAGCTTCCTAGCCAAGCCGTCGGGCCCACCTGCACACATACACAGTAAAACAATAAAGATTTCGAATTTTTATTATGCATGGGTGAAGTTTAGGGTTAGGCATTTTAGTTTTCATTTTTTTTTTTGTTACATATAGTTTAGAATAGGGTTTGTATATTTATTTATTTTTTTGATCTTTGGATTTGATTTTATCATTTTCACTTTTTTATTTAAGAAAGAAATCTAAAAAAAAAGGGGCATAAAAAATTTTCAAAAAAATCCGATTTTGATTTTATGTTATTTCTTTTTTTTTTTTAACTTTGTTTTGACTTTGATTTTTTTATTTTGATTTAAATTAAAAAATCCTAAAAATTTAAAAAAAGTCCTAAAAATCTAAAAAATAGAAAAATAAAAAAAAAAATAGTTCTAAACATAAAAAACTAAAAAATAAAAAAAGGGCTTCTTTTTCATTTTTAATGTGATTAAAATTTGTTTTAAATCAAATTAAATTTTCACATCTGAAGGTTTTAAATTTTTTATGTGGCCTCTGGCCCATAAAAAATTTTAAAAATTATTAAAACCTTTTTTTTTTGGGTCACTTTTAGTCTTGCTTAGCATATTGAAAAATTCACCTAAGGAATAATTAAGTTGTCAATTTAAAATTTCTTCTTGCTGTCTTTTGGTGCTAAGGCTAAGATCTAAAAGAAAAACTTGTGTGATATCAAAAAAATTTCTTAGTTAAATGTGCTTAAATTTTTTATTTCCTAAGTTTAACTATAAGAAGGTGGTAAATTCCCTAGATTTGGGTCACTAAGCATGAATCTTTCAATTCTAGGATCTAAATTGGTTAGCATTTAAATTTTGTGGTTGATTAAAGTATTTGTATCTCTTGAAATTTAATTGCTAGAACGTTGTGCCTCTGTTGAATATCTTTCATCATTGCTTGAATTATTTAATGCTCGTTACATGTTAGACATTTTGCAAATATCAAGAGATTGTTAAAAAGCTCTGTCATGGAACTATAATAGATTGCATACTTCTGTTTCCTAAGCTGAATATTTGTGAAAATCTGTTGACATTAATATCAAATTGCAGAGTTGTTTTTGTTCTATTTGAGTTAAATTGTATCAAGAAAATTTAAAATAAGTTGGTGTTTCAATTGTAATATCTTCAAGAGTTTATCTTTTAAGTCTTCATCTAATAAAGCAAACATCTCATTTGGGTAATTGAGGGCTTTAGCAACGCAAGTGTTTCCCCATCCTCGAGTCTAGCTTCATCTCATCTTCTGGTGCATTTACATATAAGTGATCTTTGCATAGATAAAATTTACTTCTAAGCATAAGCTTGGTAGATAGACAGATAGATCTCCATCCGTCTTTTCTTGAGAAGCCTGTTTTAATAGTACTTAAAACGATGACCTTGCAGTCGTCAGAGCCACAGCTCTTTGCAATGCCGGAGGCACCGGGTATGTTAGAAGTTCAGGAGAGGTATCGTTAATCACACCTTAGTGTGCTTCTCTTTACCTTCTCTTTGCCAATTACTATGAAATCAGGCTCAACCCAGAAAGGATTGAAAGATTCACAATCTAAGTAGGCATTTAACTAAAATCAACCAAGATTCTTGCATCTCACATTAAGTTTTAGGATCTGCATCTCATATAAGATAGTCATTCACCTAAGCAGCAGTTGCTAATCGATTACTTCGTCTTCATTTCCCTAGCAAGATCATTGACTCCATAAGACATTGGTATTAATCGTTTAAAATCTAATCAAATCCTAAGTCTTGCTAAATCTTAATCGCGTACTCGATCGTCTCGCTGTGTCCCTCGAACTGGTTGGTTCCCAACTAGTTCTTCTTTATTCCATTTTTCCATAAGGTCTACCCCCCGTAGCTTGTTGTAGGGAGACATCTTAAACGGAGAGATTGGGGATCAGGGTGACAGCCTCCAATCTGAGTGTTGTCACGGTGCCTAGACATTTTGTGCGACAACACCTCCCACATCTCATTTGTCATTTCCTTCTCGCCAATGTGTGGTACTACATGGTCCTTGACCCCGTCAAGGATGATGCTCTTAGCCCTCACCATTACCTCCTCCTACTTGTCGTTCTCAGCTGGGTCAACTGGGATAGCTATCTTCCTCAAGGCAAAGTGCTTGACATGATTTCTGTCAAGTACGGATAAGATTTTGGCCGTCCAAACTGCGAAGTTTGACACTCCGTCCAGTCTGTCCTGGTCTCTTACTCCGTGTAGTGCCATGTTGCGCTTCTACTTCCCTCCTAGAAGTTCTCAATGTGACTCCCACTGAGTCTCAATTTCCCTCTTGGAAATCCTTCTGCCGATGTCAAGATGCCCCCTACTCTGATCGTTTGTGTAGCTGCACCACTGATCCGAATTTCTCGGCTTCAAACGCTCGGTAACAACTCCCTCCTCCTTGGCCTTGCCCTATTAGGTATTGTTCTGACTACAGTACCACACCAACTCCACTCTACAACTTTCCCACAGCCTCTTAAACCCCAGCGACCTGAAGGTGAGAACTCCTAAGCTCTGCGCAATCCCGGCACCAGCAACTCGGCCTCCTCAGCCAACTGCATCCGCCCTCCTAGCTTCTGTTAGCGCTTGGAATTCACCTAGGCTGAGATAGACAAACTCTCAAGGCTACATCAAACCATTTCACCTCGTAGCTAGCCCTATGAGGTATGAGAAGGCTCTCTCGGGTCAGATTCGGTAGATCTTTCAATATAATAAGCTGATCAATTAGGATCAAAGATATTAGGCTAGTAAATTGATAAGGGGGGTTGATTTAAAGATTTTTGGGTTTTTGGTGGCAATTGGAGGGAGTGCAATTCAGGGTGCGGGGATTGAGCACAGTTTTTTGCAGGGGATCTTTGGGGCAAGGTAGGAGTGAGCGCTGATGCCTTAATCTGAGATGGATGATCAGGGATGATAGAGAAGGAGCTAAAGAGGGCAAACAACCATTTGAATCCTCTCTAGATAGCAGAAAACATAAATTTTGAACAAACTAAAAAGATGAGCATGTCAAAGCATGTATTCAAACTTTACCACTTCATCTGTCCAAATAGAAGCAAAAGAGAGATGTGGAATACATAAACAAACTTACAAGAACATGTAGAGAACACACCATCAACACAACAATCCACAAGAATCCACAAGGATGTCTGCAAAACCCTGGCCTTCTTCTTCTTTAAGATAGATGTACAATATACAATAAAGCTTTCTCCCACAAGAGTCCAACCATGAAAATGAGAAAGAGAGAGCATAATATAGGCAAGCTAACCTCTTCCCTTGCCTCTAGGGGTCGAGCTCATTCTTCTAGGAGCAGTTTGAACTAATTCCAAACTAAGCACTAGATAATAGGCAGCTCAACAACTTGCCTCTATTACTTAGCTAACTAATTCATGCATTAATTTTTCACTTTTTACATCAAGGAAGCTTCTAGAAGAGTAAAGAGAGGTAAAATCTATCAAAGTGCCATGAAAATATTACATTTATCCATCATCTACAAGTAAAAATAATCAACCATAGTCAAAACAGTGTTTTTTGACCAAAAAAGTCAATTCTGGCAAAGTTTGCTCTCACGTCCGCGCCCCCTGGCTCTCATGTCCGCGCACCTTTGCAGCAATTTTTGAGTGGGTTCCACTGGTCCAAATCAGGTGCAAGATGGCTCATTGGAAAGCTTGGTCTGTCTACTTTCCATCTCAAGTGGAATTTCTGAATTTGGAGTTGTTTTGCCCCCTCAAAAACCATTTCTCCCAAGGTCACTTTCTGCAACTCAAAAAGTGGGCAGAAAGTCAATTTTTTGATGTATTTTGAGCTTTTGGAGGCTCAAATCTCAAAATCAGGCTTCTCCCAAGTATTGGTAATTTTTCTCTTTGCATGCCCTTTCCAAAAATGCCAAGTTTTCAAAATTCCGAGCAGTCCTCCAAAATAGCCGCGCTTGGAACGCGGCGCTTGAAATGGCCAAAACCTGTAAATTGCACAAAAAATTCACAAATGACAAAATTTTCTCCAAATTTCTTGAAATTTGGGCTGGGAGTCCCCAATCAAGTACCATGCTCAGCCAAAGAGGCTTTGGCCAAAATTTCGAGTGGATCGGGCGTTTTCTTTCGTTTTTGTGTTTTGGCCAACCGTCCTTGGAGCACCTTCGTTCTCGCCGATATTTTTGACATTTCTCTCAAACCATGACACCTGTGTAAAAAGTGAAAGAGGTTTTTCTTCCTTGGCATGTGGTGGACAAAAACCTCTCTCGGTTTTCCAAAATTCATCTTTAACTACTCTGAAACATCATTTGAGTGAAACTTGCCCCGATGTGTGAAACAAGGAATTTGGTCGAAATGAAGCGAAATGAAGGGGATAGGGGGCTTCTAAATTCTTGGGGAAATTTTTGGGAGGGGGGAGGGATGT
>APFE031170118.1:0-12311 GCA_000404065.3 Pinus taeda
TAGCTCGTTGGAAAGGTATTTGAGTCTACTTTCCAACCCAACCGGAATTTTTCAATTTGGAGTTGATTTGACCTGTCAAAAATCAACTCTCCCAAGACTGGTAAAAAAGTGCCTAATGAGGCTGCCTCAAGGAAGAGTGTTGTTGCAGTCAACTTTTGAATGCCTTCCTCAACCCCAAATTGAGCTCATGATAGCTCATTGGAAAGATATTTGTGTCTAGTTATCATTTTACCCATCAATAAAGTCATTTGGCCAATAAAGCTAGGAGAAAACTTGATTTTCCCAGGGTCGCTTCAAAGGTGCCTTTGATTCTCCTGAGGCAACGGTATTCTTGACATTTCTCTCAAACCATGACACCTGTGTAAAAAGTGAAGGAGGTTTTTCTTCCTTGGAATGTTTTGGACAAAAACCTCTCTCAGTTTTCCAAAATTCATCTCTGACTGCTCTGAAACATCATTTTATGAAACTTGCCCCGATGTGTGAAACAAGGAATTTGGTCGAAATGAAGCGAAATGAAGGGGATAGGGGGCTTATAAATTCTTGGGGAAATTTTTGGGAGTGGGGAGGGATGTTAGGAAGCAGGGGAAAGTGGAATCGCAGATATTGAGTGAGGGGAAGGGGTCCAAAAGGGCAAATCACAGGCCAAACCTAGAAAATTGCCAGGTTGTAGCTAGAAACTAGGGTTTGTGCAAAAATGAGGATTTTGGGGAATCTGAGTGTTGGGGAGTGTTTGATAAGGTACATGAAGGATAGGGGAAGGTGTATGAACATCAGGAAACAAGTTTTGCCATTGATTTGACCGTTCGAGAGAAAATGGCTTCAAAACCCTAGGAGAGGGAAATGAACTTGCCAAGGCACAACTGAAGCATGAACAAGGTGTAACATGACCCAATGGAATCTAATATGATGATGACAACCCTCTGAATGATGATACACTCAGTTGAATGATGACATGGACTGACATTTGGACAACTTTAGAAGGAGTGAAAGCAAACCCTAGACCTAATGCCTAGTGACCAAATTTTGCTTGAAAACTCTTTGAAATGACAAAATTTGACCTTGGCAATTCAAAATCACTTTGTAAGAGCAAATTTGATCACTGGAGGAAGGCTGGAAAGACTGACACTAACACTCCCCACATGGAAATAATCTGCTACTCATCAAAGCTATCCACTAGATAGTTATGCATATCACAATTGTTGCCATCATCCTCAAATGTTTGTTGATACTCTTCAGAAGAATCCTCATCTGCAAGGTCAAAATGAGTTCCCCCTTGATCTACCTTTGTCATCCCATTTCTGTCACTCAAGCATGAATGGTCAAGTCTCCAAGGTTCCTTGCAGATGAAGCAAAGATCCTTTCTCCTTAACTCGTTCCTGCAGCATGCGCCCCTAATTCTCAGCTGCTCCTCCCTGGTCAACTGCCTCCTAAAATTTATGCTTTGCTCAACCAACCTTTCAACTAGCTCATAAGCAGCAGGTGAGACCAACTATTCTCTCCAAACAAACAGCAATCGAAACTACAACTCCCGACAAATGGCATCACAGCCTCTCACACACGATGACAAGATGGACTGCATGTGTGTTTTGACTGAGTCAAGATGATGTCTCCTAATGTTGAAAAAGCATTGGAACATTTTCACAATCAAGTCATTACACTCAAGATCAAACATGGTTTCATAAGTCCTAGTCATGGCCATAATTTCCAAAACTTGAAGCTTCTTCCCAAATGTAGGACCCATGGAGTTATCCAAGTCTTGTAAGGTTTCTACCATCAACTTGAAGACTCTCTTCATAACATCATCATTGTAAGCAGCTACACGGGTGGTTAGTCTCATGATGTTACTGAGACAAGATGCAACTGGAAGTCTGACCTCTTCAAAAGGTTCCTCTAAGAACTTGAGTTGTATGAAAGAAAGCATATAGTTGGTTTTACTGCCCAAATTAATTTCTTCCCTTCTAATTGGTTCACTTCAGAAAAGAGTGCATCCAGTTCATCTAGTTTGAAAAGGACTTTCCCTGCGACCCTCATGTGTTTCAAATCTGTTCCAAGTGCAAGGATTTTGTGTCCAATCTTTGACTCCTGCAAATCTCTTTGCTGCTCATGGTGAAGAATGGCGTGGATCTCTTTTAAGAAAGGTTTATTGGCCAATTTCGTTTTCTGATCTATATTGCAGCCCATGGAGGAACTGTAGTGTTGGTGCATGAGACGCCTTAAATACTCCATTATTACAAGGCTTGTGGCAATAGTGGCATACAAGACAGCTACAGTAATGCAAGACTGGACATTAACAAGCTAAGGACCCCCTGCACATGATGTTTATACTCAATCCTACTTCTACATGTACAGTGCAATATGCAGCAATTTTTCAAATAACCCAAGAATAGAGATGTTCAGACTATACCTCAACAATACATACCCTGAGTTTACTGTGCCTTTAAATGGGAGGTTTCATCATACAAGTGAGAGGTCCGCTGTTGTAGGTGTTTTCTCGGGTTTTGGTTTAAAATGAGTTATGAAGAAAAAAATATATGCTCAGAAAACACTTTCTTCCTTACTCAACCAGAACAAATCTGAAGACCATTCATAGTGACAGCTGATAAAAATTATAAGGCAACTCAGAAATTAACAGTATTAATATCGCCTTGAAATGTATAGCGCATTCAAGGGAATACAACTTGATTAGTGGTGATTAGTGGTGCAAAGATGATGTTTTTGGTCCTTGTCCCATTCATAGATCTTGTTCAATACTTTGTTGTGGCTATGGTATGCTACAGGACTCCCTTTGTATGTCGTTACATCACACAGTGAACTAGTGTACACTCATGCATCCAACAAGAAGAAAACGGCCTCTACATGTCCCCAAACGACCCTTGGCAAATTTGACACCCAAAAGAATGATCATACCATCACCCACGTCCTTCAGCACAATGGTCTCAGTCTTCTGAACTGGTTTAGATAGCAGCATGGTCAACTTCACCCTGCAGTTGCACTTTCCCAACGTTCAGTTCAGCAACTTATTCCTCCTGAGATTGCCTTTGGATCACCCACATAAACAGGACTGTGTATAATACCTAATACAATCAGCAGGTATGAATCCATGGCCTGTCCATGAATGATGGTAGTCACCCACAATGGTCTACACCTTTACCCAGCCAATAGAAAACTCCAGAATCGAGCCTCTTAAACAGACTATTCAACCTCAATGCATAGAAATCACTGTGGCTCCCAAACAGAGGTAAACACGTTCCAGAATAACCACAACTCAGCCTTGGCAAGGCATCGTATCAGTTCATTCTCTTCAAAGTGAACAGCTACAGGTCTGGAGATGTATTGCTCCAGTCGGATGGTTTCAAATCTGGGACATAACAACCAGTGACTACTCGGTCCCCTCCAAGGATGCTACTGTAGACTTCAACTGATACTATCTTCTCCTTGTAGACAAAGATGGAAGGATACTTCAAGCTTCTTCTAAAGTGACAAGTGTGTCGCAGGAAATGATAATTCTGCCACAGAAACAATAATGCGGCTGGAACCAACTATTAGTCCCACCAGTATTCGACCTTCCGCAATATTTTGGCCTCATAAACTCGCTGCTGGTGCAAGATTGATTCGGTCCTCGAACTCGTGTTACAGCCACTCGATTTCATCTGTAATAAGCTTTTTCAGTGCAAGGAAAATATGCTCTGAACTAAAATACGGAACCCCTGGCACTCAAACAAAAAAAGGGAAACTGATTTCTTTCAGCAGAATGTTGTTTGTGTACCCACTGTGCAGTCCAGTTGTAAGATGGAACTCGGCCCTAGCATTTGCGTCCTCCATGTGTTTCGAAGAGGAAACTCAGTCTTCAAAATTTAATAATAATGCCTATGGTGAAAACATTTGGAATGCAGCTCAACTTTAATAGAATTTTCAGGCCCCTTCAGGAAAATTCAGTCTTCAATGCCTGCGATAAAGTTTGGTTTTTAGAATTTGACACGGACCCTTACTAAATTTTCCAATCCTCCTCCCACTAAGTAAATTGGTTGCCATTCGATCAAATGGAAATTTTGTTGTCGATTAGTTTGGGCTTCAAATAAAAGTGTCATCCAATATATCATTGGAATAAAGTTTTTGGGCCCCCTTTAAAAGAAATTAATTTGGGCTTGAAATGAAAATGTCGGCCAATATATCCATGGAATAAAGTTTTGGGCCCTCTTTAAAACTAAATAATGTGCCACGGCACTTTACACATAATAATTGGGCCTTTGATTATTACAAAATAGATATTTTGCCCCCATTAGGTAACTTGATCCTCCAGCAATAAGAAATTCATTTTTTTGGCCTTTTGGTACCTCAGGCAATTGTACAAAATAAGCTCGACTTCAACAACTGCAATAAAGCTACGACTCCAAAACATCGACGAAATAACTCTCAAATAAGGATAGCTGCAACTAAAAACTGAAAACCCACAGGCTGAGCCAAGTTCGATACATTGATACCCTGTAATATCCCAAATGGGGTATTTGACTAAGTTTTGCAGAAATCTAACTCAACCAGGATTTCTCCACAACATTATCATTCAATTAACATAACATTGCCATGTAAAAATATAACCATTAGAATGCAGCAAAATAACAAGATGAACAGGAACAATCTCAGTTTTTATGATAATAGATAAACTGGGGTTACATGTAAATACAACCAATATAGTTGAGATGAAAAGCTGGCCTCGAGAATCTGCTCCGATGTTGCACAGGCCCTACCAAAACTGAACTGAAATCAATCACTGCACCTGCGAATTCTGGTTGAATCCTCCAAGGAGATGAGGTGGGATTTCGTCCACTCTCACCAAAATCCCCTGAGGGTTTCCATCTTGGAGCTATTGAAGTAGAGAACCGAGTTCTCAAACCTCTCACACAAGACAATGCTCCAATCTAAGATGTTCTCTAATGGCCTCCTCCTCCACTTTTACAGATCTGATGGACTCCTCTAGAAGCTCTTATTTTATTCTTATTTTAATCTTTGAGCACATTTCCCTCTTTTTAATTCAATTAAAATATTTTTTTAATGTGGGAAAATGGTAAATTGGTCGCCATGCCTCCTCAAACCACTAAAAATTCCCACTAGCCATCCCATCATATAGATCTTCTTGTTTGGTTCCAACGAGCTATTACAATAGGGTGGTTCGCCAAGTATTCCTCTCGAAATGCCACCTTAAGCGTAATTGATTGAGTTAAGCACAATAATAACCCTGTTTTTGGAAATTATCAAAAATGCAATGGAACGAGAAGCGAGTTGTGCGGAATCAATCCTAATAATGGATGATGGCAAGTGAACTCCTCCAAACCCCATAAAACATCTCCAAAATCCCTTGGGCCCGTTGATGAAGTAAACCTGCACCTGTAACCTGTCTACCTCCAACCCTGAAAGTCCATCCTAACCATGCCATAAGGAACACCAGAAAAAGGAACATCACATATCAGCTCAGGAACCCCAAATATAACTCTATAGGAAAACCATATGGTCCCAGAGTATTATCTTTTTGGAAAGAACAGAAGATCCTTCTATTCCTCGTCCATCACTGCCTCTATCAAGTTAGCATTTTGTTCCTCATTGACAAAGGTTTATCATCTCTACTATCTCTTGGGGGTTACTAGAATAAATTTCAAGTGAGAAACCCCTATATCAACTACCACCTTAAAACTAGAAACCAATGGGCCATCTTGTGCCTGAATATACCAAATAGTATTGCAACTCTTCTTCATAATTATAAAATTATGAAAAAATTAGTATTCTCATCTAAATGTGCCAGCCAAGTGGTTTGCTCTTTTACATCCACTTAAGCTTCTTCCCACACAGTTAGAGTTTTTTTGGCATCTTCCAGTGTTTTCGAAGCCCATAAATCATCTTTTGAAAAAATCCCATTATCATTTGCCCCATGAAATTTGGTCTATGTGCTTTTTCACTGTCAATAGGTCTTGTTGAGAATTTTTTTATTTTTGCTTTGACCATTCCATCGTTGCCTTTTTCATCCTTTTTAGATTTCATTGAAGTGAAACATCATTGTCCCATCATTGTTGCGAGTGTGTGAGATAAATTCCTTCTTAACTAAGGTTTGATCCTCTTCATTTTGTAAACATAAAGAGTTAAATTTGAAAGACCCTAGCGGCTTCTCATCATTTTTCTCCAACTGAAGAAAATAGGAAATTGATCTAACAATAGCCCACTTCCAACCCATGACCTTACCCTCTCTGCCTCCACCAAGATATGATCAGCTAAAATGAATCTATCTAGGCACTTGGAAATGCCCTCACCCCCAAGTTTATTGTTCCTCCAAGTTGGGATAATTTTCAAAGTTTCTACATCACTTAAATTAAGCTCCTCTTACTTGTGTTATAAATAATCAACCAAGTCATCCTACTCTACTCCTGCATCTCTACAAGAATCAGGAAAAAAGTTAGTCAAGCACCCAACAGCAATCCCCCTAAAAAAAACAGATAATTGTGTCATATCCTCATAAGCAATCCTAATTAGTAAACATCTCCCAAAAATCCTTTCTATTTGCATGAAATGTGAAAATTTCACCACTGAAATTCTATTGCAGCAACTGGAATTAATTCTTCTAACTGATAAAATAATTATTCAGTTTATTGATACAGCAACAACGAATTAATCACACTGCAATCTTCACAAATAAAAAAATATTGCGGAAGATACACTAGAAACTAAGAAAACACTGGCGCACACACAAAAATATGGCAGTGTTATTTTGGACAAAAGTCCCCGGAAAAACCCAACTTGAGAAAATCGGAGTAGCAGGTGAGGGTTTTTATTATTAAGCAGCAATGAGAAATTCTGTGAACAATAAATATTGCCAAACTAGCTTATCTATCCAAGAGAAATACTGGCAAAAATTATCTAAGGGATTTTACCCTCTCTGAGCAATCCCAACACCTGACTACCTCTAAAAAGCTAGTCATCCAACCAACTCTGTGCAGGCCCTACGTCACCCTAGCAAAGTCCCTCACACGCTCTGCCTGAATCAACTGCCAATCTAGCCGTCCTACCCACTGCTGACTGAGAAACTGTCTCTCCAACACACTGGAAAATATTCCCGACCTCTGGAACTAAGAACGAGCTCCTCTTCAACTGGATCAAACTGCCCTCTTGAGGCTCTGCGCAACCTCCTCTTTCTAACTCTCCGGACCTAGAAAAATTCCTCAGGACTCACTATCTCTGCCCTCTCTACCTCCCTTCTTTGGCTCAAACTCTTCTGACAATTGTTGTTGCTGCTCTCTAGAGAAATTGAACTACCCAAGGAAATTGATCTCAAGTGTCACAAGTGCATTCCTCCATCTACCCATTGACTTCTTATAATCTCACTGTGGGACTCCAATGGCCAAGATTAAATCTTAATCAGTGGCTGAGATTATTTCCTAGTCGATCCGTGTCAGGCTCTAGATAATTCTCACCTTTCTCAATTAATATTGATTAATTAACCAGTTTTCTTAAGTTTAGACTTGGGAAATATTTAAAAATGGTTAATAATCTAATTGAGACACTTCTAGGTGGAATTTCCAAAAGCGATTATGGGTTATGGAGAACTCTTGTGTTTTAGCCTCTCCACAAAGTCTCGAGATCAGAACACCTCTGATGCTACAAAAACTAACTCTCTTAGCGAGGAAGGTGTTCTAGTGTTGAACTGCTCTCTGCAACACCCTGTCTCTGCATCACCCTTTGTACCATTGCACAACTCTAATGTTGCATCTGTGTTGTTGTTACTGACACTGCTATATTGTTTCCAACTCTGCATCCGCACTGCAACTCCCTCTCAATTGTTGTTGTTGTTGCTACTGCAACTAAGAAGCATCTAAAATACTGAATCAATTGTGACTTTGTGCTACATTTGTCTCTTGAACATCTGGCTGCTACTAGCCTCTGCACTATCCATTAAGGAATCTGCCCTACCATTAACTCTGCTACTGAGCCTCCTGCTTTGCTGTCAACACTGCTTTGCGCTCCTCAGCACCTGATTGCATGACTGCAACTAGTCTGTCACTGTCACTCTGCAATCTGACTGCGACAATTGACACTAATCCATCCTGCTACTGAATATTGTTGGCCCCTGTAGCAAGGTAATAATCCATGAGGAAGACACCTCAATGGATCTTGAGAAAATTTGCAAAACTCTGAGACTATAGCTCCGTATCGCCCCACCTCACTCTTGGAGGTATCGCTGCAAGCATAGCAAAGTCTTCCTCCAACCTGGAGGACAACTTGTTTCTCTGTGGATGTTGTCGCCTGGTCCTGCTTCTCCTTCTTCCTAAGAGGACACTAAGTATTTTAGTAGCCAAACTCACACACCTAAAGCATTTGACCTCAGATAGGTCCTTCTTCTTCTTCTCTTGTCCCTGATTGGGACCCTTTGATACAAGGGCCACATTCTCCTCTTCCTTCTCACCCTTCTAACCCTTGTTGTTGCTTTCGCTGATGGAGCTCTTTGCTAGAGCTCGCCTCATCTCTTCTTGCTATAGGTCTGACTACATATAGTCCCACCTTGGCAATGTGTTTTATTGCAATATGCTTTGGACAAATACTTGCCACTCCTTTGAGACACTATTTAGGGCCAAATGCACAAGCTCTGTAGGTTGAGGTGCTTCCCCAACAGCTGCAAGTTGATCCTGGATTTCCAGAATTCTAGTTAGGAAGGGATCTCTGCCTTCACCCTTCTACATCTTGATGTTTCTCAACTTCTCTTCAAGAACATCTTCCACTACTCGAAAGGATTTTGATATAGTTGAGCAAGAGCATCCCACATCTTCTTGGTCATATTCTTGTCCGATATATGCGAGACTATATGGTCCCAGACTCCATCCAAGATCATTTACTTCGCCTTTGCCATCTCTTTCCTGTATTCCTTCAGTTGATCTGCATCATTTGGTACTACCATAAAGATTTCTGCATAGGTATTCAGGCTTAATTCATCCAATAGGAAGGACATCCTAGCCTTCCAGATCACATAGTTGGAGGCTCCCTTTAACCTATCTTGATCTCTAAGCCTAGTTGTGGCCATCTTTGAAACTAAAACAGAAAACTCCCTCTTTCACTTGCTCGGCTATTGAATCTGCGATTTGCACTCCCTTCTGAAGTGAGAAAATTTGCTTGCAGCTACTGCCGACTACAACTGGAAATTTGGATTGCTAGACTACAAACCCTCTGAGAGAAATTTCCCTATGTGCACTTTCTCTTCCTCCCAGCGCTAATTATGTTGTCGCAAACTGCAGCAAAAGCCTTTTGCGCCCAAACAAGGAATCTGCTCAACGAAAATCACTAATTTGTTGCTCCCTCTGCCTGCTAGAATCACTCACTCAGGCAAGCCCAATTTTTTTGCCGATCCTGCACTAAAAAAACGAATTGCCCAGCGATTTGCACTGCCTAGCCAGGCATTACACAATTGTCTTGCTGCTTGCAATCTTCACAAATAAAAAATATTGAGGAAGATACACTGGAAATTGAAAAATCACTGGCGTGCACACACAAAAATGACACTGCTATTTTTGGACAAAAGTCCCCAAAAAAACCCAACTTGGGAAAATCGGTGCAGGAGCTAAGGGTTTTTATTATTAAGCAGCAGTGAGAAATTGAGTGCAATAAATATCGCCAAACTGATGAATCTATCCAAGAGAAATACTAGCAAAAATTATTTGAGGGATTTTACCCTATCTCCGAGCAATCCTGACACATGGCTGCCTCTAAAAAGCTAGTTGTCCAACTAGCTCTGCACAAACCCTACGTCACCCTAGTGTAGTCCCTCACACACTCTGCCTGAATCAGCTGCCAATCTAGCCGTCATGCCTGCAACTGACTAAGAAATTGTCTCTCCAGCACACTGGAAAATAGTCCAGTCCTCTGGAACTGAGAACGAGCTCCTCTTTTGCTGAATCAAATTGTCCTCTTGAGGCTTTGTGCTACCTCTATGCAACCTCCTGGAGAAAATATTAGCCTCCTCTTTCTGACTCTCTGGAAATGGAAAAATTCCTCCAGACTCACTATCTCTGCCCCTCTCTGCGTCCCTTCTCTAGCTCGAACTCTTCCGACAACTGTTGTTGCCCTAGAGAAATCGAACTACCCAAGGATATTGATCTCAAGTGTCACAAGTGCATTCCTCCATCTACTCATCGACTTCTTCTTATAATCGCACTGTGGCTCGTGGGACTCCAACGGCCAAGATTAAATCTTAATCAATGGATGAGATTATTTCTTAGTCGATCCATGTGATTTTCTAGATAATTCTCACCTTTCTCAATTAATATTGAGAAATTAACCAATTTTCCTAAGTTTAGGCTTAGGAAATATTTAAAAATTGGTTAATAATCTAATTGAAACACTTCTAGGTGAAATTTTTAGAAACGATTTATGTGTTATGGAGAACTCCTGTGTTTTAGCCTCTCCACAAAGTCTCAAGAGTAGAACACCTTCAACGCTACAAAACTAATGTAAGGACCATAAACATTTAATATGGAAAATGACCTACCCATAACCAAAGAGAAGAATTTTGACCAAATGGCACACAGTAGAAAATTAGATGAGAGAAATTGATATTTCGTATTCCAAGTAGTTAATAAACCCCCTGAGACTTCCAATAAAATCCAAAGCTTGGAATTTCCAAGCTTTTAGTACACCATTGACCATATCTATAGCAGTATCCCCCTTCACCATAGTCTCTTGAATGACAATAATATCAAGTTTATGCAAAACAACTAAACTATGTATATTGTTTTCTTTTAAGGAAGCAACTAAACCTCTTACATTTAATGACATGATAATCATTTTTAACAATCCCAAAGGTTATCCCTCCTCTAAGGGCCCCTTTAATAGCCCTTTGTAACCCAAACTTAACCTCTCTCCACTTTTTGTTTAACCAAAAGGATGTATGAGCTTCTTCCCAAAAGTTAATAAACCTAATTTGGTTATATCATCGACTTCTGAGCCACCTTCTATCTCCAAAATCCCACCCACATCAAAGAGCTTTTTAGCAAATCGTAAATGATATCTAGATTGTGACCCAATGATCATTACCTCTAACCCAGAAACACTACCACCCTTCTAGCTAGGGAAGGAATTCACCCTATTCCTCACTACCCCAATTAACGCATTCTCTTCACCCCTTTAAATACTCAACAAGTACTCCTTGGAAGAAAGGGAACCAAAATTAAATTCCTCTTTCCTATAATTTTCTCTAGCTTTTCCCACAAGACCTAGCTTGGAAAGGGGAGAGCTATTGGATGGGTTTTTCCACCACTAAATCTCAATGACAAAACACAATTAAGGGGGAGACATGTGAAGACATACATTTTTCTTTCACTTGCATGTGAATGTCCTATTCTGGACAAAAAATGTCTTCTTTCTATAGAATCTCCTTGAAACTCTGCTATTGCTTGTATGAACAAATCTGAAACTAATTTGTAACACCATGACACAAAATTTCTCTACCAACTTGCAGCGGAATAGAATAGAATTAAACACAATCACATGATAGCAAAAAACACAAAAAATTCTAGGGACCCAACTAGGAAAACCCTCTGCTAGTTGTAGAAATTTTATTGACAAATTTTGAGCAAATAGAATTATTACAAAGCAAATTGTTTCTCTAGAGAACAAGCTTGTTCTCCTTGCTAGCACTTAGCTCGAAACCCTACTTTCAAGAACCTTGTCCTTAGCTCTTAAATCCTTGCGTTGGCCCTGGAAATTGCTCCTATTTCCTAGTGCATACCAGCAAGAATTTCCTTTGCCAAAACATTGCATATAAGCCTCTCCTTAACGCTCCAAGCTCTACTAGCTCACACACACACTCGTGCTCTCTATTGTCTTGTCTCACAACCTTGTACTCACACAAAACAATGATCCAATTTTGTGCCTTTGTCCTCCTTATAAGCAATTTGCATTAGCTAAATCTAGCAAGTTTATTTCTGGAACTCAGTCTTGTGATTGACTAGCTAACTAAGTCTAACTAACTCATGTAACTCGTCCTAGCCACAAATAATCATTGAGCTTCTAACTCACACTAGGTGACAAACAATTGATCCTCCAACTATTCGCATGAGTTAAACTACTTCATGAACTCATCCTAACTTTTAGGAACTCGTCCTAACTTTTAAGAATTCGTCCTAACTTTTAGGAACTTGTGCATGCTAAAGAAAGATTTTTTGGGGTCTCTTTGACTAAGGCACAAGTCAAAGAATACCTTTCTCGCTATTATTTTCAACACTCCCTCTTAGCGAGGGAGGTGCTTTTGGAAGAACCACGTCCACCTAAATTTGTCTCCAACA
>APFE031170122.1:0-23038 GCA_000404065.3 Pinus taeda
GAAACTGAAAGTCCGATGCAGGAAATAGTCACCTTACATGACAATGGAGTAAAAGGGAAAATGATTCCATGTACACCACCTGATGAACAAGAAATTCGGAATCAGATTAGTGAATTACTAAAAATGCAGTTAATTGAACCTAGTGAATCCCATTATGCATGTTCAGCATTTTTAGTAAGAAATCATTCTGAGATAGTAAGAAGAAAACCAAGAATGGTTATTAACTATAAACCTCTTAATGCCATTACTCAGAATTTTAATTATCCATTGCCAAGGCCAGAATTTATAATGCAAAAAATTCAGCACAGTAAGGTGTTCAGCAAATTCGAGATGAAGTCTGGGTATTATCAAATTCAGATCCAGCCAGAAGAGAGACACAACAACTTTCATATGTCCAGCAGGATTTTATCAGTGGAAAGTTGTTCCATTTAGTCTGAAGAACGCTCCAGCCTTTTTCCAAAGAAGGATGGATTATATTTTTGCTAAATATGATTTCATAGTTACATATATAGATGATATATTAATTCACAGTCCTGATGTACATACTCACTTAAAGCATTTAGAGATTTTTTTTGAAGAAGTTATAAAACATGGGATTGTTCTGTCAGAGAAAAAGATGTCCTTATTTCAGGATAATATTGATTTTTTGGGGATAAATGTTGTTAATGGTGCTATTCAAATGAAGCCCCATGTGCTAACAAAGTTAACTCAGTTTCCTGATGAATTGAAGGAAAAAAAGACAATTCAAAGATTTCTTGGAGTTCTGAACTATCTCCACAAATATATCCCAAATCTTTCAGAAAAGACAGCCCCGATTAGGAGATACATCAGTCAAGGATGGTCTGAAGAAGCTACTGAAGCAGTAAGAAAGCTTAAAGAAGAATGTCAGCATCTACCAAGGCTTCAGCCACCAGGTGAAGGTTTACTTATTTTACAAATTGATGCTTCACTTGACTTTTGGGCAGCTGTATTGTTAGAACAATGGAAGAACAACAAAGGGGAGATTGAAGAAAATATATGTGGATACACTTCTGGGGAATTTACACCAAATCAGAAAAATTACTTCATAGCTGAAAAAGAGACATTGGCAATATTCAATGGTATTCAACAATTTGAGGTATATCTCACCCCAGTAAATTTTTTGATCAGAACAGACTCTAGAAACTTTAAATATTTTCTGTCCACTAAGATTTCAAGACAAATTTCAAAATGCAGAATTTTAGCCTGGCAAATTTGGTTTCAGCAATTTGACTTTGAGGTTGAGTGGATTCCAGGAAATTCCAATTTATTTACAGATGCTCTGACTAGAGATATGAACAAGATGTATATAACCTGTAAATATTCAGTTTTTGAAATTCCAGGTAAAAAACCAGAAGATGATAGTTTTGCTACATTTGTAGATAGATTCAGAATTTTGGAAAATCATGTCAGTTGGTTAACAGATGAGATTAAAAAGGTATCATGTTTCAGACTCAGAAGAAACATGTGGATTCGAAAGTGTCAGGCATGGCAGTCAAAGAACCTAGGCATTTCCTTAGGGCTAGACGACAATTTGGTAAAAGTCTTTTCTTTGCAAAATATGAAAGTCAAGCTTTTCTTCAGAAGTTTATGTGATCTATGGTCTGGCGTCTACAATAAAGAAATGATTTGGACTCTCATGATTTTAAATTATTACCAGATCATAGGAGGTGTTGATTTTGCACTCAGCTTGTTTACGGGTGCCAAGGTTCTAGATTTAGAAGAAGTCCCCATGAAAGAAGAAATGATAAAATATTTGGTCTCATTAAAAATTCCCGACATTTTTGAAGAATTAGAATCAGCATTCCTCCAAAGGATTGATGAGAATTATGCAAATACTGATTCTTTCCCTCAGTATGAGATCTTTGAAAATTTTGCAGATTGGGAGATCAGAGGAGGAAAATGTACAAAGATTCAAGCTACCAAAGTATCCCAGTGCATACAAAGAACGGTGCAGTATTTAAAAACTTTCGCATATCCCTGGGATTTTCATAGTTTAAGAATCAGAGATAACATTGAACCAAATCCTTTTGCTCAAACTTTTAGTCAGAAAAGAATTGGTAGTATTGAATATGGTAACAATCAAGAATTGATTAAACAACATTCATAATGGTTTCATGAGTTTGGAAATTTAAGGCTGGTAGAAAAGTTGCAAATTTTGAATAAACTTGATGGATTACAAGGACAGCCTAAAGCACTAAAATTCATAATTAATTAGAAGGCATTAGTAACCATCTCAGTCTTATCTCCAAATTGGAACAATAATGTCATCCACTTGATTAGTTTAATGATCTTGAAAAGGATATGCACATCAATAATCTTTGAACTAGGATGGCAACATAAAGATGTTTTAAATGAAAATTGTCGGTTGTGGATCCAGCATGCGATTGAAAGCTCCACTAAAATGTTCCAGATATTTAGGTTGGAGTTATTAGATGGAATTGAGTTGGCAGTATAGAGATCACCTGCGACCCGAAGTGCTTTTGAAGATTCATTTCTTGATATTGAAGTTAGTGCTCTCCCATTTTTGAATAAATGGGAAAAGCAAGAATTGATGCATACCTCTCAACGACCGAGCCTACATAAGATAAAGACAAAGCTCAGCACAGGAGAATCATCATCAACAACATCTCACCAGACACCAATAATGCAAGTAAAAGAAAAAGCCGAAATGACAGACGCACAAGATCCAGATGATGGAATCGACGAACAGTATAATCGACTCATGAATCGGTACCATCAACAGCTATTAGATGAGTACGAAAAATCTCCAGGATCGTCCGAAGACGATTTGTGGGAAACAAGAAATCCGACATGGTATAATCTTTGTCAGCAATGTGATAATGTTGGTCACATGTTGTGACAGGATTCCTTTGTACAGAAAAGATTGAGTAGACACCGTCGGTGGAGAAAGATACCGACATGACCCTCAATTATTTTCTTTTGATGTCAATTTTTAGATAGGCTTAATTAGATTAAATCTATATAAGAGAGTGTTGGTTGATCATTCAGATCATCCTCATCATTCGAGCAGTTTCATGCTTCATTTCGAGCTGGGACTCTCTGTTGTAATATGCTTTGTGTATTTGTTGCTTTGCATTATTAATATAGAAGTCTACTGGGCCGCCTGTCCGAGGACAGTTCCTGTAATCTGAAAGAGGTTTGAGTTGTAAAGCGCTTGAGTGAAGACCCGTGGAGAGAGGTCGGTGGAGGCTTGCGCATGGTTGCCTGAGGATTGGATCTTTGTTTTTAGAAGTGTTGTTTGGGAGGCGACATTTTTAATCATAAGTCAGAATGCATTAAAGCTTCATCATTTATGTTTGATCTCTGTTTGAGTGAATGGTCAGAGTCTTTTCGTAAGGTTAGAGTCTTTTCGTATCAGAGCGATATCTCGTTCCTAAAGTTCTATTACATACTATAGACAGAATCTGAAAGAAGCTAGGAAGCCTTCGAAAAGCATCGTTGTTTTACATCGTGCTGAGTAGATAAAAGCTTATTCAGTCGATTTCTGGAATAGTTTGTATCTGCAATATGGCTAGTTTGTTGAGATATTTTTCTACTATTGATAAATGATCAATATCAGAAGTAGATAGTAGAAATGTTGAATCTGATGAGCATGAACAAGTAGAAGACCCTAAAAGTTGGAACCCTCCTGCGTTAAACACTAAAGAAATATATCCACTTCCACTCTTGTTCAAACTCTCAAAGAAGTATTATTTTAAAGACGTAGAGATCAAAGTCAAGATTAAAGGTCCAGTTGTACAGATAATTTGTTTGAATATATTTTCTGAAGATGAGATAAGGAAGTTTAGAAAATATGCTAAGGAAGGAAGATTTCATTACTTACATTTTGGAGCCATTAGAATTGGTTTAGCTCCTCTGTTTAGACATGGGATAAATATTCCTTGTATAGCAGAATTATTTGATACAAGGCATAATGAGTATGATCATGCAAGGATAGGAACCATACTGGGAAACTTATCTTTTGGTTGTCAGCATGGAACTATTTTTCCTGATTATGCCATCAGTCTAACAGATGCCCATATTAAAGACTGTTGGAAATCTTTGATAGGAGTACAGGGTTCGTCTATGGTTGATGACAGTGAATTCCTGTTTGTTATTGTTCAGACGTCCTTCCAGCTTACCAATACAGTTCATCCTAAACTGAAACAGTCGGTGTTAAAAGACTGTATCATAGTAGGGATAGGAAATGCACAAATTGAAGGTGTACATTACGAAAAAGAATCCTTACCCAGTGACTGGTATGTTCAGTATAAGTCTTTGGCTTGAGATAATGCAAATAGCAAAATCAAAAGAATGGCGCTTACAGATGGGAGTGTAAATATTATACCGAATCCTCATGATTCCAGAATCCATAAGCCCATAGTGATGCCAGAGAAACATGTAATACCAGTTAATGAATCAGTCCAAAGTAGAAGATCCTTTTACAAACAATTTACTATACCAGAAGAACAACCTTCTACTTCTACCAGTACACCCCGGTCCAGTACTCAGTTGTATATTCCTGAAGAGAAACCCTTTTTCGCTGTAAATAAAATGTTTAGAACACATGTACATAATTATCCACCTGTAGAAGAATATCAATTTTCCAATAAAAGATTTGTTAGGGGAGGAAAATGGCCACCCAAAACCAAGTTCTGTGTTTCTTCATCCCGAACTAGACAACCACCCACAAGAGCAAATTGTGCTCCTCTGTTAGAACATAATTCTCAAGAAACTGGAGATTTAGACCAAGTCTATCAAGTAGGAAATTATTTGACTACTTGGTGCTCTCATGCTGAAGAAGTTCTAAATGATTTAGGAGAACAGGCTGACTTAATAAATCAAAATCTTAAGCTATTGTATGAAAAACAACAAGCAGAAAAACAGGCAAAAGAAGAAAGAAGGAGAAGAAAACAAAAGAAAAAGGCCAAGAAAATACCACAGTTACATGTAGATATGTTAGCTCCAAATTATTGGGATTTGGAGGAAGATTCAGAAGAGGTTACAGAAGAAGCAGCTAAGTCAAATGCAGAAGAAGGAACTTCCATGGATACTGGAAAATTAACCAGTAGTTCCAAACCATCATACAAAATAGATAAACCTTTCGAGTCAAAAAAGGAAGTCATGACATTAGAACAAGCTACAATTAAATTCCCATCATTTATTCTGCCATCTATAAAAAATTAGAATAAAGCTCATATTCTGAAAGAAGCTGTAAAATATCCTAGAGTCGAAGAAGACTTGTTTTTAGCAAATGCAAGTGGCTATGTTTTAGATCTTGATAACTCATCTAATCTTGGTGAATATATTAGGATATGGATAGGATCTTTATATCGAACGCAAGTCACTACCAAACTGAATAATATGTCTATCATGATTCTAGCTGAGAAAAGAATGGCAGGTATTGTTTTTGATTGGTGGATGGTAGGATCCGAAGCTGAAAGATTAGCAATCATGAATGCTGGTTTGTCTACATTTGAAATTTTGTTAAAAATGCAGTTTGTACCAGAACCAGTAGATGAAAAGAAAAAGCTTTTAACTGATCTTAGTAGAATGGAATTGAAAGATTTAAAGCGTTTAGATCAGTTTGGAAAATATTTCATGGCTAAAGTCTTTAAGGCTAATCTTTTTAATGATATTGCTCAAAAAATTGCTTTTCTTTCAAAGTTACTGGGCAATTTGGGAGATCTAATAATGAAGGATCTAGAAATTCAAATGAAAGGTCTAGATCAGATCTATTGGGTTGATCTTCTATTCTGAGTGTCAGAAAAAGTTAAATATTTGTGTTGGCAGAAGAAAGCGCGCGACATCACTCAAAGTTCAGATGTCTGCAAAGCAGTATTGCCATGGACGCCTTTTAAGTCAAAGAAGAAATCCAAAAGGTATGGCAAGTACAAACCCAAAAGAATATCTAACCCAAAGTGGCCATTTCGAAAATTCATATTTTTGAAGAAAAGGAACAAACCCAGAAACAACAATTGTTGTTTCATTTGTAAACAAGGACACTTTGCTAGAAAGTGCCCCCAGAAATCATCCAGTAAAATCAAGGCTTGTGTAGATATTGAAGAGTTTCAGGATGACTAGTCTGTAGTTGAGTCTGATGATGAAATTTCGGATGTATATATTCGTACAGAAGTTTCAGATTGTGAAGATGATCATGAGTTTGTACATAAAATGAATATTTGTCCATCTAGTTCAGATTTTTCCAGTGATCAGCATTACAGCGATATAGAGAGTTCTTCAAAACAGGAGATAACAAGTGAGACAGAAGATTATTTAGATGATGAATCAGCAAGCACACTTTCAGTAGAAGCAGACAAAGGTAAGCAACATGCAGTAGATTTATCTCAATTCAGTTCTTTTTGTCCTTTTGAAAAGAAGATATCAGCGTCAACAAGTATGCCGCAAGTAGAGTCTCCACGAGAAAAATCAAACACTTTGTTAAAAAAGATTGTTAAAACAGATAGTTTAATTTACATTCCAGTGCAAGTCCAAGTAAAAGGTGAATGGGTTTCAGTAGATGCTTTTGTAGAAACTGGAGGTTCAAACATTCTAGCAAGACCTTCTCTTTTTAAATCCTTGTGGAAGTCGTTGAAAAACATATTGGTTTCGTAAACAATTGGAGGATCTGTTCAGCTCACATATTATGTAGACAACATTTCCTTAAAAGTTGGGGGAAGTGTAATAAAAATTTCACCAATCCAGCACTATGACCCTTCAGCTAGTTTAATGTTAGGCATGACATTTATAAACTATGTACTACCTGTTACTATCAGCCAAGATAAGCGGATAATAAATTTGAAGAGAAGAGCTATCTCAGTACCTAGACTAAGCCTTGCAAACTCTAAAGCTAGGTATGAAAATAGTCAGAAAATAGTAGGTACTAGAAGGCCAGTAAAAGATTCAGATCACTGGCAAGAAGTCCTACAGTTTTATGAAGCCAAAGCAGAAAATAAAACAAAACAATTAGCCTGCATTGATACAAATTGGTCTACAGAGCAGAAATATATATACCGAAGACTTCTAAAGAGCTGCTCGGACAACCCTCAGAAATTTTGGGAAACTGAAAGTTCGATGCAGGAAATAGTCACCTTACATGACAATGGAGTAAAAGGGAAACTGATTCCATGTACACCATTTGATGAACAAGAAATTTGGAATCAAATTAGTGAATTACTAAAAATGCAGTTAATTGAACCTAGTGAATCCCATTATGCATGTTCAACATTTTTAGTAAGAAATCATTCTAAGATAGTAAGAGGAAAACCAAGAATGGTTATTAACTATAAACCTCTTAATGCCATTACTCAGAATTTTAATTATCCATTGCCAAGGCCAGAAGTTATTATGCAAAAAATCCAGCATAGTAAGGTGTTCAGGAAATTCGACATGAAGTCTGGGTATTATCAAATCCAGATCCAGCCAGAAGATAGACACAAAACAACTTTCATATGTCCAGTAGGATTTTATCAGTGGAAAGTTGTTCCATTTGGTCTGAAGAACGCTCCAGCCTTTTTCCAAAGAAGGATGGATTATATTTTTGCTAAATATGATTTCATAGTTACATATATACATGATATATTAATTCACAACCCTGATGTACATACTCACTTAAAGCATTTACATATTTTTCTTGAAGAAGTTAGAAAACATGGGATTGTTCTGTCAGGGAAAAAGATGTCCTTATTTCAGGATAATATTGATTTTTTGGGGATAAATGTTGTTAATGGTGCCATTCAAATGTAGCCCCATGTGCTAACAAAGTTAACATAGTTTCCGGATGAATTGGAGGACAAAAAGAAAATTCAAAGATTTCTTGGAGTTCTGAACTATCTCCACAAATATATCCCAAATCTTTCAGAAAAGACAACCCCGATTAGGAGATACATCAATCAAGGATGGTCTGAGGAAGCTACTGAAGCAGTAAGAAAGCTTAAAGAAGAATGTCAGCATCTACCAAGGCTTCAGCCACCAGGTGAAGGTTTACTTATTTTACAAACTGATGCTTCACTTGACTTTTGGGCAGCTGTATTGTTAGAACAACGGAAGAACAACAAAGGGGAGATTGAAGAAAATTTATGTGGATACGCTTCTGGGGAATTTACACCAAGTCAGAAAAATTACTTCATAGTTGTGTAAGAGACATTGGAAATATTGAATGGTATTCAGCGCTTTGAGGTATATCTCAGCCTAGTAAAGTTTTTGATCAGAACAGACTCTAGAAACTTTAAATATTTTCTGTCCACTAAGATTTCAACGCAAATTGCAAAAGGTAGAATTTTAGCCTGGCAAATTTGGTTTCAACAATTTGACTTGGAGGTTGAGTGGATTCCAGGCAATTCCAATTTCTTGACAGATTCTCTGACTAGAGATATGAAAAAGACGTATATAACCTGTAAATATTCAGTTTTTGAAATTCTAGGTGAAAAACCAGAAGATGATAGTTTTGCTACATTTGTAGATAGATTCAGAATTTTGGAAAATCATGTCAGTTGGTTAACATATGAGATTAAAAAGGTAGCAGGTTTCAGACTCAGAAGAAACATGTGGATTCGAAAGTGTCAGGCATGGCAGTCAAAGAACCTAGGCATTTCCTTAGGGCTAGACTTTAATTTGGTAAAAGTCTTTTCTTTGCCAAATATGAAAATCAAGCTTTTCTTCAGAAGTTTATGTTGTCTATGGTATAGCATCTACACTAAAGAAATGATCCGGACTCTCATGATTTCATATTATTACCAGATCATAGGAGGTGTTTATTTTGCACTCAGCTTGTTTACAGGTGCCAAGGTTCTAGATTTAGAAGAAGTCCCCATGAAAGAAGAAATGATAAAATATTTGGTCTCATTAAAAATTCCTGACGTTTTTGAAGAATTAGAATCAACATTCCTCCAAAGGATTGATGAGAATTATGCAAATACTGATTATTTCCCTCAGTATGAGATCTTTGAAAATTTTGTAGATTGGGAGATCAGGGGAGGAAAATGTACAAAGATTCAAGTTACCAGAGTATCCCAGTGCATACAAAGAACGGTGCAGTATTTAAAAAATTTCGCATATCCCTAGGATTTTCATAGTTTAAGAATCATAGATAACATTGAACCAAATCCTTTTGCTCAAACTTTTAGTCAGGAAAGAATTGGCAGTATTGAATCTGGTAACAATCAAGAATTGATTAAACAACATGCAAAATGGTTTCATGAGTTTTGAAATTTAAGGCTGGTAGAAAAGTTGCAAATTTTGAATAAACTTGATGGATTACAAGGACAGCTTAAAGCACTAAAATTCATAATTAATCAGAAGGCATTAGTAACCATCTTAGTCTTATCTCCAAATTGGAACAATAATGTCATCCACTTGATTAGTTTAATGATCTCGAAAAGGATATGCACATCAATAATCTTTGAACTAGGATGGCAACATAAAGATGTTTTAAATGAAAATTGTCGGTTGTGGATCCAGCATGCGATTGAAAGCTCCACTAATATGTTCTAGATATTTAAGTGGGAATTATTAGATGGAATTGAGCTGGCAGTACAGAGATCACCTACGACCCGAAGTGCTTTTAAAGATTCATTTCTTGATATTGAAGTTAGTGCTCTCCCGTTTCTGAATAAATGGGAAAATAAAGAATTGATGCATACCTCTCAAAAACTAGGCCTACATAAGATAAAGACGAAGTTCAGCATAGGAGAATCATCATCAGCAGCATCTCGTCGGACACCAATAATGCAAGCAAAAGAAAAATCCAAAATGACAAATGCATAAGATCCAAATGATGGAATCGACGAACAGTATAATCGACTCATGAATTGGTACCATCAACAGCTGTTAGATGAGTACGAACAATCTCCAGGATTGTCCGAAGAAGATTTGTGGGAAACAAGAAGTCCGACATGGTAGAATCTTTGTCAGCAATGTGATAATGTTGGTCACATGTTGTGACAGGATTCCTTCGTACAGAAAAGATTGAGTAGACACCGTCGGTGGAGAAAGATACCAACAGGCCCCTCAATTATTTTCTTTTGACATCAGTTTTTAGATAGGCTTAGTTAGATGAAATCTATATAAGAGAGTGTTGGTTGATCATTCATATCATCTTGATCATTCGAGCAGTTTCGTGCTTCATTTCGAGCTGAGACTCTCTATTGTAATATGCTTTGTGTATTTGTTGCTTTGCGTTATTAATATAGAAGCCTACTGGGCCGCCTGTCTGAGGACAGTTCCTGTAATCCGAAAGAGGTTTGAGTTGTAAGGCGCTTGAGTGAAGACCCATGGAGAGAGGTCGTGTGGAGGCTCGCGCATGGTCAGCTGAGGATTGGATATTTGTTTTCAGAAGTGTTGTTTGGGAGGCAACATTTTTACTCAGAAGTAAGTCTGAATGCATTAAAGCTTCATTAGTTATGTTTGATCTCTGTTTGAATGAAGGGTGAATTTACCTAATGAAGTCTAAACCCCATTGTTGAAATGGTTTTTCAGTTGAAACAGGTTTGAAGGGTAAATGCAGCAACTTTTCCTTTCCTTCAAAGATCTGACATTTAAGACATGACATCACAAACTTTTTTGCATCAGCAAATAGGGAGGGCCAATAAAATCCAGCCCTTAGGATTTTATCAGTTGTTGATTTCCAATATAAGTGCTCTCCATAATCCCCTGCATGAAATTCTTTAAGGACTTTATCAGTTTCATCCAAAGTTAGGCAATTAAGCAAAATACCTTCATGATTTCTCCAAAATAATACATTATCTATGATACAAAACTTTGAAGCTTTCATTTTCAAAAATCTCTTTTTTGGTTCTGGATAACCCTGGAGGAGCTTGTAGGTTTAACAATACAAAACATATGTCAGCATACCAAGGTGATTGTAAGAAGGCTTGATTGATCTGTGGAGTTGCCATCTCCTGTTCGTTATCGAGTTCATTGATGTCAAGGGCTTGGAAATTGGTTTCAGTCGTTAGCTTAGCTAGCCCTTGTCCTTTTATAATTTTTGTTGGCTTAATCTCTATGTCATATTCCAAAATGTTGGCTATCCATTTGCCCCTTTTACCTTCAATTCCCTCTTGAGTTAGAATGTCTTTGACCACTGTATTGGGATCATATGCAATTATGTGAGAGTACAAGATATAAACTCTGAAATCCTTTATAGCATTGACAAGGGCATATGCTTGCTTTTCCATGATCTGGTATTTGAGTGGGGCATCTCTAAGGGCTCTGCTGAAAAAGGCAATGGGTTTCTCACATCCTAGGTCATCCTTTTGTAATAAGACAGTAGCAATTGTATGCTCAGACGCAAAGGAAAAAATTATAAAGTCTCTATCAAATCTAGGACTTGTAAGAATAGGTGTTCTTGTTAAAGCTAGCTTGATTTCCTCAAAAGCCTGCTTGGCTTCTACTGTCCATTTGACTTTGGCATCTTTCTTGAGCATGTTATTCAACAATCTTATTAGTTCTGCCAAGTTAGGAATGAATCTTCTTAGGAAATTAATATTTCCTAGAAAAGCTTGTAATTGTTTGATGCTTCTTGGATGAGGGACTTGAAGGATGGCTTGAATCCTATCAGGGTCAATTCTTATGCCATCTTTTGAAATTATATGACCTAGGAGTTTTCCTTCTTCTAGGCCAAATAGTGATTTCTTGGTCTAATTTTGAGAAAGCTGTGAGATCATCAAGGTATATGACTAAGAAATCATGGATTTCTTTAGCGAAGGCTATGTCCATTTCCCTCTGAAATGTGGCTCCTGCATTCTTGAGTCCAAAAGGCATTTTGACATATTTAAAGGTTCCCCAAGGTGTAGTAAAAGTTGTTTTATCTTGATCATCTGGGTGAACTAAAATCTGATTGAATCCTGAGAAGCCATCTAATGGTGAGATCCTTCAAGCTCCCACTACCCTTTGTAAGATGTGATCCATTTTCGGTAAGGGGTAGTGGTCTTTGAGAGAGAATTTGTTCAAATTTCTCAAGTCAACACAAAGTCTTATCTCCCTAGTTTTCTTTCTTGTGGGTACAAGGTTTGAAATCCATTCAGAAAATCTTATTGGTGCAATAATTCTAGCTTCGTACATTCGTTTTACTTCCTTTTCAATTATGGGAAGAAGGACTGGATTCACTCTCCTCAACTTTTTTTTGAAAGGTTTCTGGTTTTCTTTCAAAGGTATAGTATGTTGTATGACTGAAGTATCATAGGATTTGAGGTCTTCATAACTCCAGGCAAACACATCTTGAAACTATTTAAGCAGTTCAATGTATTATGATTTCTTGTCAGGAGGTAAGGTTCTGGAAAGCTTTATCATTTTGGGATTTTCAGTGGTCCCAATATTACACTCCTCAATTTCTGCATTTATGGGTTGCATCTTTCGTTTCTTAGGAATGACATTAATGTCTTCTAAAGGAGTAAGACCTCTAGGCAGGAAATTATCCTTTAGTTGAATTACATTAGATTCTTCTTCAATGATTTCATCAAAGTTTTCTTGTTTTAGCTTCTGCAAATTGGCACAGTCAAAGGTTGTTGGATGCAACATCACATTTGTTGTTTAAGCTAATATATTAGTTTTAAGTTCATCAATTTGTTGTTGATCATCCCTAGTGCTTGTATCTATATTTACGCTTGAGAATTCTTCTCTCATGGTCAAAAAATTATTTATTCATGTATCATTCTCAAATACTTGCCAATTCTCTACATTATCTGGGACAGCAGGTCTCTGTTTAATCTTAGCAGTGAACTGGTGGTTAGGCCCAAAAGGAAGTTTACAGGTGCTTGCAAAAGTTTCCAAACTATGTGCATGTAAATTATGGCTTCTAGGTATTTTGGTGAGCTGAAATTCCAAGAAGCTGCTGAGTAAGTCTGTTACTATTATCCTGTAAGATCTTAGCCTGAGATCATTTGTAACAAAATTTCCCTTGATATGCTGCACAATTAAATATGAATAGCCTAAAATAGAAACTTTAGTCACTCCCAGACTCCTAATGAGTTTGAGACCTAGCAAAAGGGCTTCATACTCGGCCATGTTGTTTGTACATCTGAAGTTAAGCCTATATGCATGACCTAGAGCGTGGTCATTTTGTGTACTGTGTATCCAAATTCCTACCCCTGCTCCTAGTTTGTTCACTGACCCATGAAATTCTAAATACCACAAGATTTCCTGATCAATGCTTCTTTTAATAAGTTTACATGTTTGTTTAGTGGGCAGGTCTAGCTTTTGTGATTCATGTGATATTTTAGTTGGCTTTGTTGTGTTAATCTCATAAATGATCTTTTGATCTTGGGCACTGGAATGTTCATTTATGTCCCTTGTTTCTGTTATTTTAGGAGCTTGACCTCCGTTTTAGGACACATATCAACATTGTATAATATAAATGAGTCCATGTCTGAATGAATGGAGTAGATTGGGAAGTGTTGGGGCTTCTCTTGACTGCTGACCACGTATTTCATCAATGTTTCTCGGTATAGTGTCTTTGGTTGGCTAAAGACTGAAATTGTGGCATATGACATGTCTAGCTGCAAAGATCCCTGGACTCTGGCACCCCATGATCTGGATAAAAGCATACCATACTTGGGTGGAATGTCAGCTACTACCACATCCATCAAAATTGTTTTAGCTGGGTATTGGACTAAGGATACACAAAGGTCCTTGATAAGGCCTAGACATCTTACCTGGCTGGAATTAAATGAAAAGAAGTCTTTATAAGACCTTGTGATGTCTAGATCAAGTCTTTCCATTACTGACTTGGGCATTAGATTATGGGAGGCACCTGAGTCAAACATGGCATTGTGTAGCACTTTGTCATGAATTTTCAGGCTCACATAAAATGGAGGGATACCTCCATCCACTGATTTGCCATTGACTTCTGAGCCAAAAATCAGTTCTGGCTGATCATCTAGAATATTAACTGCATCCCTATTCTCTGGCACTTGTAATGACCTATTGATTTGTTGTCTAAAGACCTCATGTTTGGCCAATTCAGAAAGAGGAATGGCTATTTTCAGCTTGCCAATTTCTGTTTCTAAATTGAAAGGCTTTTCTATCTGAACTTTTATATTTTGAGCAGCAAATTTTTCTTTCTCTGCTGAATTTTGGGTGACCTTCTCTTGAACAGGTACACTATTATGAGGTATATCTGAGTTGTGATCCCTTTCTAGAGGCTTGTGAGAGAGTTCTGTTGAAAGAAAGGGTGTAGATGCGGGATTTAGTGAAGGGTGTATATCAGATACATCTTCCACAATGACTTCCCTTTGGAGTTTTTTATCCGAGGACTCTGTTAAGACAGCTTTATCACTGAGTTTCTTGGGCAGTTTGGCATGTGTTGGTTTGGTAAGTTCAGGCACATCTATGGTTCTGCTTCTCAATTTATATTGTTTATGTACCTCATAGACTGTTGTATCATACCCTTCTCTGAAATCAAATGACTCACCAGCTTTTGTTTGAAATTGTTTGCATTCTTGGGCTTGTTGATCATCTTGTCTTAAGAATACTTGTTGTTCACTGTCCAAACCCGTTAGATTGATGTGGGGATATTCTATTTGTTCATTAGAGGTTGAGGCCTCTGCATAGTCCTCTTGGAATGGAGGTCTGATATACTGATCAGGACCAGTCCTCCCAGCATTTGGGTTTTGATTTTTCCTAAAATTGGGGTTCCTTGTAGTATTGCTTGTTTGTCCTTCCCAAGAGGAATTTCTCTCAATGGTCTCAACTCTATCTCCTAACCTTTCCATACCTTTCATGATTGCATCTAGCTTTTGCTCGAAAGATGAAGGTTTCTCTTTAAATGTTGTTCTCCTCTCATTTTTAGCTCTGGTTCTCTTTGCAATCAGGTTTGCCTCCACACTGACAGCTATATTCTGCATGTCTGCCAGACTTGGGGGTGCTCTTTCTCTTAACTGATATGCCATATCTGAATCAAAACCATCGAGAAATTTGATCAAGGCCAGGTCAGGTGGGGGCCTCAGGTTCTGACGAATGGCGTTGTATACATTGTTGAATCTAGCACAATAATCTTGAACTGTTTCTTGTCGACCCCTTTTTAAATTATCATACTCAGTTAGGATGTGTAAAGGGTCTTTCTTCTTTTCCCATCTATTTAAGAAGCTTAGGTATAAGGCATCAGGATTGAGTATCGAATGTGCAGCTAATGACCTAAACCAGGTCCTTACATCCCCAGTTAAAATTTCTACAAAAAGTTTCATCCTTACATCTTCGTCATCAATTTCATAGTTCTCAAAATAGTCCTGTATTTTCTTGGTGTGTTGTTGGCCTGTATAAGAACCAGTACCATCAAAATAGGTGATTTTACTTTGATAATCTTGGGGCATAGCCCTTGGATTGGTAGGTAAGTGTAAAGGGGCATATCTATTAGCCATATTTGTAGAGATAACTGGGACAACAAGAAGGAGTGGGACAGTTGGAAGAACAGGGATAACAGGAGTAGGATGTAAAGTGTATGGAGGAGTGGGGAAGTTACTTTGGGAAGTGGATGAAGAACTGGGAGAAGTAGGAGTAATATGAGGATGAACTGACACTTTAGCAGGGGTGGGAATATAGCTCTGCTGAACTGCTCCAGCGCTTGAATTAGAGAACTCTTCTTGTTGCACTTGTTTCTTAAGGATCTTAGGGATTAAGTTCAGGTTTTGAAAAATAGCTGGAGGATCCGGGTCAGGGTTTCACCTGGTGTAATGAGTTTTCTTCTTTGGAGCCAGCTTCTGAATTTGTTTTCTTTGTGTTTTATGAGAAGTTTTATTGTCACAGCTTTTTAGAGGTACTTCCCAGGAGATTCGTTTAAAACAAACAGGAAGCTTGTTTCCTGCTAAGTGGCAATTTGAAACTGAGTTCCACAGCTCAGTCGCCAATGATGTTATCACTTAGGTTGTTCCCTACTTCCTATAGGGAATACGGTCGAGGTAACCACTAACCAGTCTTTTAGTTACAGGTCCTAGCCTACCTGCAACCAGAGAGGGCTCTCTCTTTATAATTTATCATTGTTTTGGGGTGATTTTAGGATAGTTATGGTGCACTGATTTTGTTTTAAATTTGGTTGGTTGGTGACTCCAAATAGAGCTGGTGTATAGATTACAAAGCAGTCTTAACCATTGGGCAATGGAGTTCATGAATGTGTACTGCTGAAGTATTTCTTTGAGGGAAGAGTATTGCTGCAAAGCCAGATAGGCATCTGTGGAACAAATATTCGAGTTTGGGTGATGAAGTTATGAAATTAGTGAGTGAAAGGCAGTTAAGAATCTTTCACTATGCTAATAGGGGGAGAAAGTGAGAATATTGTTCAAGAGCAGTTAAGAATTCCTAAATAGTATTCACAATGAGAGAATCAGTTTAGATATGAGCAATTAAGAATCCATATCCATGGCTAATTCTAAAGAAAACATATTTAGAAGCATAGATTGAGAAGAGGGTGTACTTAAACAAATCATAAGCTATTCCTTTTCCTTGTTGCTAAGAACATTAAACATATATGAATTTTTCCATACACAGAAAGACAAAACATAGTTCAGAGTAACTTATTGTTCCATTAAATGACACAGGAATTCTGCATCATAACACAGTCGCTCATCTCTACCTTCAGACAGTATAGGAATCAGGAACTTCACCAGCAATTTGTATTAGCAAAAAGTCTGAGATATACAATGCAGCTCTTCAGAGAGAGATTCACAACAACCGACCCCCAATACGTTCTATGAGGGGATATATATACAAAAATAGGAGATAAAATATCTAGATGGTGAGTCATTCTGTAATAAATTACATCACCAACTCTCTTACAGAAATGAATGAGAGAAATAACTGCAGCAATTTAATATTGGTATGGCAGCTATTTTTTTTATCAGACGAGCTTTGAGTTTTTGGTTTTAACAAAGTTGTTTGTAGCTGCATCTTTGATCTGCGTTTGCTGAGCTTGCTATCTTAATGCTTTGTTGAGTCACTGCCTTGATGATTGCTGCAGAACCTGTGTGTTTGATTCTTTTCTGACTTGTACTGTGACTGGGACCATGAAGCTGCCAAAAAGAAGAGTAGAGTAAAATTATCCGGGCAATACCTCCAGCATTGCTTGCCACCAATCAGCTGGAGGTAGCTGATGTCTCCTTATCTTTATGAGTGTTTCATCTGCTTCGGTATATCTATAGAAATTTGGAGGCACTTCGAATAGATGATTAATCTCATGCTCAATAAAAAATAAATTCTCCAATTTATCATACAGAGATTGCCCAGAGGAAGGTCTTGCTTCTTCTGTAGAGCTGGTAGATGCTGTAATCCGATTTTCAACATAATTGTTGATCCTAGTGGTGTATTGTTCACAGGATAGCAGTTTTCCAGTACCAGTCACTAGGCTGGATAATCCTCTGCTTTGCAATGCTACTATTTTTGTCCTGAAATCATTTACTTCTACCTGCATCTCCTGACATTTCCTTTCCAGAGTCTGTGTGAAATTTCTCAAGGTCAGCACTTTCTTCGCAGTGAGAATAGTGTCAGTTCGATTGTGTATGTCTAGTGCTACCAATTCTTCCTTGGTGTGAGTGTTAAGGAAATGAATCATCTTGTTAAATTGTTGAGGCATAATCCCCAATTCTGTCTTGGCCTTTTGAATTTCGAACTGAGCCATGCCTATTAACTCAATCTGCTCATGTATGGCCTGTATTGATCTCTATTGGTCATTATTTGATTGGCCAATTTTGGCCCACAAAATCTTTTTTTATCTCAGCCATTGTTATGCCCAGAGATAGTTCTTTTTCTAAGGCCTTCACTCTGGTTTCTAGTGCTTTTATTTCCCTTTGCTTCTCGGCCACTGTCATTTTAGATTTGTCATAACTGGCCTCTAGCTTGGCTAGCCTATCCTTGGCCTCATTTATTTCTGTCACTTGAATTTCAAGCTCCTTGACAGCTTTCATTAAGTCCTCCATGCTCATGTTAGATTCTGGCGTTGTTGTTGTTGCTGTTGTTGCATCCGTAGTTGATGTAGTTGTTGTAGGTGCTGGAATAGCAAGAGGGGCTGCTGTTGTTTGTGTATGAGGAGTAGGGTCAATAGTTGAGGATGCTTGACGGGGTTGGGAGGTTGAATCCCCTTGTTTGTCTTGCAAGGCTTTCTCCAATTCTCCCTCCATCTATAGTATTCTTTGATTCATCTTTAGAAGCAGATCCATGGTCTATTCAACCTATTTTTCTTATGCAAGTTCTGCTATTTGAGGGTGAATGGTTGTAGGCAGCTTTGCCTACTTTCTGAGTGCAGCAATGTCATCCTCCTTTTTCTTCATAAGGGCCTTGATTCCCTTTGGATCCTTAGGATCATGTCCTAGATCAATAATTATGTCCTCCAAACTTTTTATTCCATTGTCCTTAGCTGTGGAACACATCCTTTCCAAATCCAATTGTGTATTTGTATTTTTCAATGATTCTTTTAATTGATGGACTAGCATGGCCCTGTCTGCAAGTGTAGCATAAACCATTTCTCCTGTCTGTTTATGCAATTCAATTTGATCCATGGGATGTATATCCTTGGAGAAGGCCTCAAGATTTGTCTTTGTGTAGTCTGCAGATGATTTGGGTTTTGGAACTTTAGGCTTGAAATGAGTAAAAATCATTTTGTCCTCCTTGATATCATAAGATGCCATTAATCTTTGTTGCTTGGAGGGTGTTGTTTTAAGAATTGATCATAAAGTTGTACTCTTAACAGCTCATTTTGTGCCTTAATTTCCATAAAAGTTCCTTTGACACCAGCTGGCTGCTTGCCGTACTGCCTGGAAGATGACACCTCTGTACTATGCTGCATACCTTGTTGCTATTGGAATGAGCTGGTAGAAGTCTACTGGCTGGACTCTCTTTCTCTGTTCTGGCTCTGTACCCTTTCTTCACTAATCTCTTCTTTAGCCTGAGGGTCAATTCTTTGCCTCTTGACTTTTGGTTGCTGTGTTGACCCACTTGGAGGTGTGGCCTCCTCTCTATCTTGTTTCTTACCTCTTTCCTCATTAAGAGGAGTTTGCAAGACTGGAAGCTGTGATGTTTTAGTTTGTTGTAGAGGGGCTTGCCCTTAACTCTGATCTTTGGAAGTGGTGGGTTGTTCTGTCTTTGTCTCCTGCTATGCATCCATCACTTCCTTTCCCTTTGTTGTGGCTGTTGTTGTTGTAGATACTTGCTAAGCAGTTTGTGCAGTTGCGGCTGTGGAGGTGCCTTCCCCGACTTGGTGTGGCAGCTTGAATGTCACCTGGTGAATAGAATCCAGGTCAAGAGTTTTTTCTAAATCTTTTACATTTTTCTCCATTATCTCTTCTTGAGTAAATTCCTCAATTAATGTGCCTGGTACCCACTCATCTTTGTTGGCATATTGTTCAATTTGTGAATATGGACAATGCTTGTAGGCTAACAGCCTATATTTGACTCTTCTAACACTGATGAAGCCATTAGGGTCATAAGGCACCCACCAAAAACTCCTTTTTAGTTTGAGCTGTTGCCCCAGTATTTGCTCAGCCTCTTGCCAACCATCCTTCTTATTCATGATAAAGGGGCCTAGATGGTCTTTGAATTTCAGGTTGGCTTTCTTCTTGGCACTATGAAAATGTGTAAGATCAGAATTGATGAGTTGCCTATAGTATTCCAAGGCAAACAATCTCATAGGTACATATCTTGGGAGCCTATAAGGACAGAGCTCACAGCCATAGATCCTAATGACAATTTGATTTTGGTATAGATACCAATCACCTATTTTGTAATTCTTGGAAAACTGTAATATTTTCTGCATGTCATATTACAATCTAGGAGGAGTTATTTTCAAGAGGCATGTGACTGTATAAACAAATTGGTCAATGAACTCACAGTAAGAATAAGGAGAGTTCTGGACTTGATGAAAAACTGAAGACCAAAAGATGATAGACCTCCTTTCACCCTGTGAATCTAGTTTTTTGATGGGGCATTGGAAACAATCTGACTGATAGTACATGAACAAATGATAGATATAAGATGAATATTTGAATATTGCCCCCCTATCCAGCTTTAGCGGTTGGTCATATATTTTGTTGGCAACGAACTTGGCATAGTTGTATTTCATAGTAGGGGGCTTCCCAAGGCTATATGTAGACAAAAGGACCAACACAGTTTCATCAATATGCTCACTTGTTGAGAAACCCAACACAGAGGATATCATGTCTACAAAAACCTTGCCTACCTCATTGAAATTGACATACAGGAAAAGAGGCGGCCCAGTAGGTTGGCGGTCTGCTCTCATGAATGTCTTGGCAATTGTAGAAATCTCAGTGCTGGAGAGCTTGGGGCCTTCATCCAGCAGGTATTTTATAGAAAAAGGAAAGAGCAGTTGGGTCTGCTTGAAATTGACCATATGATTGATGGAATCAAGAGTAATATGAAAAAGTATGCTCCCAGATGGAGACTTGACAGCTCTGAGGCTTGGGTCATAATTTTCAGCACAGAGGTGAATTATTTCAGGAAAAATATTCACAGAAGGCAAGAAATAGATCGGCAAATTTGACTCCCAGATTCCATACATATCACGCTTAAGTAGCTATTCCTCAGCTGGCAGAAGGTCTACAAGTGGTTTCTATCTCCAACAAAATCCTGAATGAGGAAATCACTGTCAACTAAAGGCAGAGCTTCAAGCTCCTTGTTAGGTGTATTGATAGGAGCAACATCTAGAGTTGATGGAGTGGCCATATTGAAATCTTTTCTGGATTAATACTTGAGCTCAGGATTAGTGAAACTACTGAAGACTGCAAACTGAATTTGTATTTGGTAGTGGCTTTAGCTGTCTGTATTTATGATAGAGGCAAATTTTCAGAGTTTCAACAGACTTTTTACTGGATTGATAAACTGTGGGGCAATCTGCAGAGAGAAACAGAATGTTTTGAGCTAAGTAGCTGGACCTTTGCAGAGGGATTTCTGGTGAAAGGGATCAATGCAATGCTGTGTGAACTTCTGCCGGCAGCTCGGGTTTCAAAATCACTCTTTAACGGTGAATTTTGCAGAAGGGCGCGGGTTTACCCAGTTTTGTTGGAGCAGGAGCTTTACCAGGGAATTTAGGCAATATTTAGGTGGATAAGTGCCTTTAGTGTGGGAGCTTGCAGAATTTTATGCAGGTAAATTGGAGAAAATGGTGAAAACAGGGGTGAAATGAGTTGACTATGGGAAAATACCTGGTTTTACAGCTCCGAGGGCGTTGAACTGGTACAGTGACGAGCAATTGAGTCAAATTCGAGTGCGGCAGCAGCTTGGGCGAGTGAATTCTAGGTTTAGGTAGCAAAACGACGTAGTCTGCATGCACAACGCTCTCAAACGACCAATGAAAATGACAATAAACGGTCCTTTCGCGTCGTTTTATGCAAATTTGGCGCTTTTGGTGCTTTTTGGCGATGACGTCAGCATGACGTCATCGGCGGGTCCCGGGTACGATAGGATGACGTGGCGTCTGATGAGGATGGCGACGTGGCGGTGACATGGTGGCAGGGCGGATGACGCAGGGGGATGACGTGGGAGCGACATGGAGTAGCAGCGGGGACGCGACGGTGACGTCACAGGTGACGTGGGTGTGACGTCAATGGGCGGAGGGTGGTATTCGGTATTCCCCGCACCACCCTCCGGTCATAAGTGGTATTGGGGGAGGGGGCTCCGAACACCCCGGGAAGGCGACGCGTGGCGGGGGTACGGCGGCAAAACTGCCAATCCGCCGGACGCTAAACCTCCGCCTCTTTGCTGGTGAAAATGACCGCCCACCCTTGGATCCGGATCGCTGTGCATCGGACGACTGGTGGGGGATATGTGGTGGCGGAGGGTTAGGCACGGGACTCGCCCATTTAAATATTAAAAATAAAGGTGAGGGGTGGGTTTAAACTTTAGTTTGTGGGGTTTTAATGCGTGCCTGTTTTGTGTTTATTTAACACATAAACAAACCTTTAAACATTTAGCGCGAGAGGGGTATAGATGGGGTTTATGAGCGGGGAAACTATGGTAATTGATTCTTACCCAAAGGTTCAATCAACACCCATAGTTTTTAGGGCGGTGGAGGGTTAATATTAGTCTCGGATGGACTAAGTATTCCCCAGGACATGACTTTTATAACTATATTGCTAGGGGGGGGATATTTAAATAGATTTTTTTGGGATTTTATACAGTTTTTTGTAGAACTAGGGAAGGGGAGCAATGTTAGGGAGCTAAATAATAAAATTAACTGTTAATATGACTTTGTGATGTGAAAAATGAAGGGGAAAATACTAAGTCCATGAAATGAAACTTTAGACATGGAAAATGAGTGGAATTCAGAATGATGATTTTTACAGAAGAAATGTGGCTTCTTTTCCTTTAGTCAATTGAGAATTTGACTTGGACTTGGTACTGAAATGAAATGAATCAAGACTATTGGGCAGATCCCAAGGTCTTTTGGGGAGTGTTAGTAAATGATGTTTGGGGAAAAAGGGGAAATTAGTCATGCTTCCATTGTTATGTCATCAAACCTCTGCCATGGTGCCAACATCCTGAATGAGATGAGTTCTTCATGATAAGCCAAATGGTAATGGCACCTTTACTTCTGCAACCTTACACTACTTACCCAGCCTAGCAATCCTAACATTTTTTCTTCACTTGAATTGCGTGCACTTGAATTAGCAACCCTAAATGTCCCTTTTCTTTTGACTGCCCTCCTATCTAAATCTACCCTTATTTCTTCCAAGGACCCAGATTAAGCAGTTGGGCTCCTTCATTTCTCTACCTAGCTTAGTCATCTGCCAAGCTTGAGCTATTTGGACAGGAATCATTCTCTATTCTGCAACAAGCAATTTAAACAATGCATGGTCTAGATTAAACTCTTGGGCCATCCATCAAGTATGATTAGCAGCAGTATTTGCACATTGTAATGCTGCCAATAAGATAGTAGTGGCATTTTGACTGGCCACTTTCCTGGTCTTTGATTTGGGGTTCATTTTCACTATTCTTTTCCGACCAATTGATTTTCTTGCCTTTTTATTATTATTTTAAGGCATACCCTCTTTTCATCTTTTAATTTTCCTAGTCTGTATACAAA